>SJYC01115549.1:0-23487 GCA_006408675.1 Madoqua kirkii | reverse complement strand
CTGCCTTGGTGATCAGCCGGGGGAAAGCCGCCCCCCCTCCCCACCCAAGGCTCAGCCTGGCTCCAGTCCAACCCAGCACACTTGCTCCACTTCTGATTCCAGCCTCATGAGGCAGACCCCACCCCCGCACCCCTGCTGCCCCTCCCCCAGTTTTTTTCCTACCAGCTCCTTTCTCCAGACTCAGGAACACACTTCTGCTCATCTTGGGGAAACTTGAGACTTTGGGGAGGGGTGAATGAAAGAAACCAGTCTCATAGGGCCCAGCAGAAATAGGCAGAGAGCATGGGTGGGTGGAAGGGCCCTTGTAAAGGCCCCCACGTGGTTCCAGGGCTGTCCAGTGAGTCACTTTAAAGGCTATTGCAACCATTCAAAGGCTTCCCTGGTGCCTCAGACAGTAAAGAATCCACCTGCAAGGTGGGAGGTCTGGGTTAGATCCCTGTGTTGGAAAGATCCCTTGGAGGAGGGCACAGCAACCCCACTCCAATATTCTTGCCTGGAGAATCCCCATGGACAAAGGAGCCTGGCAGGCTACAGTCCATAGGGTGGCAGAGTCAGACACGACTGAGGGGCTAAGCACAACACAGCAACCATTCTAACCAGCACAGTCCTCAGGAAATAGGAGGGGAGAAGGGCGCTGGCCAATCAGACCACACTCTCTCTGGGAGTCCCCGGTGGGCAGCCTCAGAATGCCATGCAGCCCACCTGGGCTGCCAATTGGCAACCTCTTTGTCTGACCCCCGGGAACCTAGAGAGTTGCATGGCCATCAGCAGGCCCCCAGACAATGCTGGAGAGAGCCTGGGAGAGAGTCTGGAAGAGTCTGGGAGAGTCTGGGGCCCCGGCCAGAGAGAACACTCCTGCTGGAAAAGGGGATGAAAGGCAGTGAGCAGGCTCCCAGCACACCATGGCAAAGTCTCCCCAAAAGCCCACCTGGGCTGCCAATTGGCAACCTCTTTGTCTGACCCCCGGGAACCTAGAGAGTTGCATGGCCATCAGCAGGCCCCCAGACAATGCTGGAGAGAGCCTGGGAGAGAGTCTGGAAGAGTCTGGGAGAGTCTGGGGCCCCGGCCAGAGAGAACACTCCTGCTGGAAAACGGGATGAAAGGCAGTGAGCAGGCTCCCAGCACACCATGGCAAAGTCTCCCCAAGTCAGCAAGGCTTGCAAACATGACTAAGTTTCCCAGAGATGCCAGAAACTTTGCCATGATGACAAGAAGCTCACAGAGTCTGGATTCAGAGAGTGATTTAACCCCAGCGTGGGAGCACGACTCCCTCTATGATGGGACCACATGGGGGCTCCGGGCCATATGCCCCCAAGCATTGGGCTGATCTCCCCCAGCTCTCAAGTCTGCCTGGAGTCAGCAAAGTCTCTGAGATTCACGTTCATCAGCACTTGACACTCTGGCTCCAACCACACCCCTCAAACCTAAGAAGAGCCACAGTCACAGTGTTAAGAGGGATAATTGCCATTTACGAGTGTCTGTGACAAGCCAGGGACTTGGCATCAGGTCACCAAATACTGCACTAAACCCACATGAGCTGGATGCTACTCTAAGTTCGTTCTCACTATTATTAGTGACCCAACTTAGATATGAGAAAACCAAAGCCACAGGGGATTTGAATAACTTTCCCTGGAAGCAGCTGGACCAAAATGCAGACTCAGATTCGCCTCTGAGCTTTGCCTAGGAGAAGGTCCCAGGTGCAACCCCACCTGCAGGCTGGGCCTGTGATCCTGATCAACTGCCCAGGATGGAAGTTGGGGGTCACCATGAAGCCCTCCTTGGCACAGGACCCAAGCCTAGAACCATAGTCCTAACTGGTAGCGGCTGGTCCCTTATGCCCCTGGATACCCTCCAGGAGCCTCGGATTTCTGCCAGGCCCACAGCAAACTCCTGAGAGAAACACACACTGGGACCCACTGACGTGCCAGCCAGCCCACCAGGGCATCTCATCCTCACCTGGGTGCTGGGCCAGCCAAAGCCAGCGAGATCCTCTTGGGCACAGCTGGAGGTGCAGCAGCCAAGCACTCACAGAGCTCCTGGAGGCTTTACTGAGCACCTGCTGTATGTCAGCACATGGGTCAGAGGCTCTATGTACAACCCCTGCTCTCCTGGGGCTCTCAACTCAGCAGACAGGGGAGGATGGGAGTGAACAGACAATTCTACAAGGGGATTAGAGCTGCTATTCAGGACATGAGAGAAAGGGAGGGACAGAGAAAAGAGGCACAGGGGTGAAGGTTACACTGCAGGGGAGCGGACTGTGTGTCCCACCGGAGAAGATGGGGACCAAGGCCAGTCCCACCCCAGAGCACCCTGGGACACTGTGCATACCTCCCCCTCGATTTCCAAGGTAAAATTTCCTCTAGTTACAAGGCATAGTTTCTAGACTCCTTCTCGGGCCCTGACTTGGCACCTGGAACATCCCCCTCTGCAGTGCCTTCCCTCGCAGCCCCTCCAGCCAGCCCAGCAGAGACCACTCGACCCTGAAACCAGTCCTGGCCTCCCTGGGATACCACACCCTCTGTCTATCTGTCTGTCTGCACTCAGCCTCTTCCTGGCCTCCCCACCCTAATCTCCAGGAGCACCCATCCCCAAGCAGCCCCATCAGTCAGCCCTGACCAGCCATGAGTCTAGACTCTTCCAAATTGTTCCTGAGAGCACATCTGTATGTCTAAGGCCATGCTTCACTTCTTTCTGATGGAAGAAAGGGCTGCAGTGTGTTGGGGTTCAGACCCCAGACTGGGCATGGTGGCTCATGGAACCTGTTCAGGTGAAGGCAGGAGTGAGAAGGACTCTCTGACCATCCCCTGAAGCAGGTCCAAAGCCCTCCTATGATGGGGACCCCCCCCATGCCTGGAGGACAGAAGCATCCACATCCCCAAGACAAAGGGATCCCAGATCACAGGAGTGATCTGAACAAAGAGCCCCACCTTGGTTCACCACCCTGAGTCCACACACTTGTCCCATTACATTTCCCCATAACTTTTCACTCTTCATTCAGCCTAACATAAAAACACTCAGGCTTCATCTTTTCTTTGAGTCTTCATTTTCTTATAAAGGTTCCCACATCACATAAAACTTACATTGAATAAACCTGTATGCATTTCTTTTGTTTGCTATGGAGTCCCAGCAGACGCCCTAGAAGAGTGGAAATAAAGCTGTTTTCTTCCCCTACAGGTGAGATCCCACTCAGGGGACACAGGGAGAGGAGCAGGCGGGCAGCGGGTCCACACCTGCCTCACCTTAGCCCATCCGAAATGAGTTTGTGGTGCAGGTGCTTTTATTACCCTTGTTTCACAGATTGGGGAAGGGGCTCCGAGACTTTAAGTAATGGTTCCAGGGTCACACAGCAAGTATCAGCAGAGCTGGGGTTTGAAATCAGTGTGTTGGTTCACACACTGGCTCCATCCCACAGAGGGCGAGCAGAGACAGAAGCTAGAAGCTGGCACTCCAAGTCAGCAGCGCAGCCATAAGGAGAGGGAACTGACTCACCCAGCTTATCTTGGGGCCAAAAGACCAAAGTATCCCCAGATCCACCCTCCAGAATCTTAAAAGTTCACAGAGGCCTTGATGGGGCTCAGATTGTCTTAACAATACATATCTCTCGGGGCTGCGTGCTTAGAAATGACTCTGACTGCAAGAATGGTGTCCAAGCAGACATCCAAGGACAGGGAGGGGTACAGATCCTCTGATGACCAAAGCCCAGCTTGAGGGCCACCCAGGGGTCACGTCTTCACAGTGACCAAATCCAAGGGCTCCTCTCTCCTCTATGCCTCTGCCACAGTGCCCAGTTCACCTCATCCAGAGTCTCACACACACACACATAACACAACGTCAGCACTTCCTGGGCTAGTGTCTCTGCTTCTCAAAGCAGAGGCTGCTCTGGTCCCAGGCCCAGGGATGGAGGCACTGTGCCAGGCTAGGAATAAAAGTCCTTCAAACTGCAAATCCCTACAAAGGCTCACATCTCTTTCACATTCTTAGGGCTTGGGTGGGCTACCCGGGTGGCGCCAGTGGTAAAGAATCTGTCTGCCAAAGCAGGAGACATGAGAGACTTTGGTTCAATGCCTGGGGTGGGAAGATCCCCTGGAGAAGGAAATGGTACCCCACTCAGCATTCTTGCCTGGAAAATACCAGGGACAGAGAAGCCTGGTGGGCTGTAATCCATGGGGCCGCAAAGAGTCAGACAAAACTGTGCAACTGAGCACACAGAAAAAAGGCTTGTATCTTATCAGTCACAGCCTCTGGAACAACTCCTGAAAACCTTGTTTTTCTGGGCCTTGCTTTTCTGTGGGTCCACTGCCCATCCTCTTCCTCACAGATGGTCCAGCCAAGCCTGCAGAGCATCCTCAGTGGAGGCCTGTCTTCGTGTGCTAACACTGTATCATCCATGAAAGGGCTCTTCTTACTGATGTGGGGAGGGAGTGGGGACAGACCCTGGGCTGCCATCCCATGGCATATAAGGGGTGCTGTGCATGTACCTTTGGGGATGCACTTGAAACGAGGTCCCTATTCCCCCTCCCATAGGAAGGCAAATTGATTTTAGTTATCAGAAACCTGATAAAAGGTTATCCATCTTTTCCATGAATCTCCTTGAAGATGAAGACTTTTATCAGGAACGCTTTTCCAAAAACATAAGAGTAAAACAAAAATTGTCCTTAAATGACAAAAAAAAAACCCTTCTTTTATTTTTAATTAGAGGATAATTACAATATTGTGTTGGTCTCTGCCATATACCAACATGAATCAGCCACAGGTATTCATACGTCTCTTGCCTCTTAAACCTGCCTTCCACTTCCCTCCCCATCCCAACCCTCTAGGTTGTCACGTTAAAATAGTCATGGACATGTACACCCGTGGTAGATTCATGTTGATGTGTGGCAAAACCAATACAATATTGTAAAGTAAAAAATAATAATAATAATAAATAAAACAGAAAGAAAAAAAGAAAAAATCTGATAAGACTTCATTATAATGAATCACGTCTTCACAGTGACCAAATCCAAGGGCTCCTCTCTCCTCTATGCCTCTGCCACAGTGCCCAGTTCACCTCATCCAGAGTCTCACACACACACACATAACACAACGTCAGCACTTCCTGGGCTAGTGTCTCTGCTTCTCAAAGCAGAGGCTGCTCTGGTCCCAGGCCCAGGGATGGAGGCACTGTGCCAGGCTAGGAATAAAAGTCCTTCAAACTGCAAATCCCTACAAAGGCTCACATCTCTTTCACATTCTTAGGGCTTGGGTGGGCTACCCGGGTGGCGCCAGTGGTAAAGAATCTGTCTGCCAAAGCAGGAGACATGAGAGACTTTGGTTCAATGCCTGGGGTGGGAAGATCCCCTGGAGAAGGAAATGGTACCCCACTCAGCATTCTTGCCTGGAAAATACCAGGGACAGAGAAGCCTGGTGGGCTGTAATCCATGGGGCCGCAAAGAGTCAGACAAAACTGTGCAACTGAGCACACAGAAAAAAGGCTTGTATCTTATCAGTCACAGCCTCTGGAACAACTCCTGAAAACCTTGTTTTTCTGGGCCTTGCTTTTCTGTGGGTCCACTGCCCATCCTCTTCCTCACAGATGGTCCAGCCAAGCCTGCAGAGCATCCTCAGTGGAGGCCTGTCTTCGTGTGCTAACACTGTATCATCCATGAAAGGGCTCTTCTTACTGATGTGGGGAGGGAGTGGGGACAGACCCTGGGCTGCCATCCCATGGCATATAAGGGGTGCTGTGCATGTACCTTTGGGGATGCACTTGAAACGAGGTCCCTATTCCCCCTCCCATAGGAAGGCAAATTGATTTTAGTTATCAGAAACCTGATAAAAGGTTATCCATCTTTTCCATGAATCTCCTTGAAGATGAAGACTTTTATCAGGAACGCTTTTCCAAAAACATAAGAGTAAAACAAAAATTGTCCTTAAATGACAAAAAAAAAACCCTTCTTTTATTTTTAATTAGAGGATAATTACAATATTGTGTTGGTCTCTGCCATATACCAACATGAGTCAGCCATGGGTATTCATACGTCTCTTGCCTCTTAAACCTGCCTTCCACTTCCCTCCCCATCCCAACCCTCTAGGTTGTCAAGTTAAAATAGTCATGGACATGTACACCCGTGGTAGATTCATGTTGATGTGTGGCAAAACCAATACAATATTGTAAAGTAAAAAATAATAATGATAATAAATAAAACAGAAAGAAAAAAAGAAAAAATCTGATAAGACTTCATTATAATGAAATTGACAAGGAAGTTGGATTGTTTCTGTGACATACACTTCAAAATTATAACTGATAACGTTATATCAGGACATATCAGATTTTTAGAAATTTCATACAAATACACCCTAAAGAAAGTTGAGTATCACTCCTCATTTGAAAATGCTTCCTGTGTAATTTAATATATGAAATAAGCCTAATTAGTTTACTATCTCTCTTTTATAAGGGAAGAACAACACATCTTTTGAGATGTTCCAAGGACCTTCTGGAAAATCCCAAAGCTCAACATCAACAAAACTTTTATTTAGAATTTTTTCTTGGGAGGAGTGAACATTGCTCAGCAGTGTCCAATTCTTTGTGACCTCGTGGACTATACAGTCTGTGGAATTCTCCAGGCCAGAGTATTGGAGTGGGTAGCTGTTCTCCCTTCCCAACCCGGGGATCGAACCCAGGTCTCTCACGTTGTAGGCGGATTCTTTACCAGCTGAGCCACCGGGGAAGAGCCTTACTTGGAGGAAGCTTATCAAAAAATATCAAAAGGCTTAAAACACTTGATTAAATAGGATTATAGGTCATTGTGATACAAAACTTAGTTATCCATTTAACCAAAGGGACAACTAAAGACTTCTCAGGCAAATATAGAAAGCTACATAGTTATTAAAAAATAAGAACAATAACTGGCTCTTTTAAAAGAGATTTGTTTTTCTTAAGTAATCAAAGACAAAATGAAGCACAGGAAATTATGCTGATAAAACACAGAATCTTTGTTTTTAGGCATAGAGACACAACCTCATAGCTTTCATTCCAAAACTGTTAACTGTAAATCAGGTATCCACTTACATGGCTAACTGCTAATATTTGTAGAGAAGAGTTTTAAAATTTGTATTGTCCTTGACAAGTCATCCTATGGAGGCTGTAGACTAGATTTGGGGCAAGGGAGCTTGTATAGCAGTCTGTACTTATAAAAAGCTTCCTTCCCCCTTTTTTCAATTTTAAGCAAGCATGAGCAGTGTTTTGGTCATTTCTCAGGGTGCTTACACCTCAGATGTGATAAGAGTTACAACTTCAAGGGACAGAGAAAGGATGCAAGTCTCCGCCCAGAAGTTTTGGGATACATTTCTCTATCACCATAAGTCTAGGGTAATTACTATTTAGAATTTTCTTTGTGTTGGAGGTTACATGGTAGGGGGCACCCTGCCTCTTTGTCAATCAACACAGCATCCTCATGTTCATTCGCCTCACTTTCTCAGAGAATCTACCTCTTAATGTCCTGATCACATTTGTCATAAGTGCTCGGACTTCCCTAGCTTTGCAAAATAGCATACTGGCTGCGGTTCATGGGGTCGCAGAGTCGGATACCACTGAGCAACTGAATTGAACTGAAGGTCTCCTACTTATCCTCCTGCTCCCTACGTCATCTGCCACCCCAAAGGGAGCAGAGAAGCGGACATGCGCATATCCTCCTCTAATCTCAGCTCTCCTCCCACTTTCTGACTCAAGCTTCAGCCTCTGTTTGGCCATCAGAGTCCAGCTGACCCACCTATGGTGGAGGCCAGTCCTTTGCACAGCCACTCATTATTCTCTGTTGTAGAGTGTTCTGCCTGGCTTTTCAAACTAGTGCATTAAAGCAACCAGTGTTTTCAGCATCTCCATACTTAATGCAATATCCACAAGCATCTGACATACAGGCTTTCCTCTTCACATAGAAGGTAATGGCAGGCCAAGAACTTCTCCTGAGGACGC
The DNA here is from genome assembly GCA_006408675.1 of Madoqua kirkii. NCBI lineage: Eukaryota > Metazoa > Chordata > Mammalia > Artiodactyla > Bovidae > Madoqua > Madoqua kirkii. The sequence continues at coordinate 15,536 of SJYC01115549.1, read as the reverse complement.
TCTTGTCCAAGTCCTCTGCTTCATGCTGGGCTCACCAATGTTGATTCACCAAGTGGGCCCTGAATATGGAGGGTGAGGAGAAACTAGAGAGGCTGACCATCCAAATTGGCAAGGGGCTGATCAATGCCCAGAGAACTTACTCACAAGGCTTGTCTTGGGCACCTGCCCACTGAATCTTAAAGGTTCATCAGTTCAATTCAGTTCAGTCATTCACTCGTGTCTGACTCTGCAACCCATTTACTGCAGCACCCCAGGCTTCCCTGTCCACCACCAACTCCTCTGTCCATCAAGTCAGTAATGCCATCCAACCATCTCATCCTCTGTCACACCCTTCTCCTTCTGCCTTCAATCTTTCCAAGCATCAGAGTCTTTCATGCTGCTGATGCTAAGTCACTTCAGTCGTGTCCGACTCTGTGTGACCCCATAGACAGCAGCCTACCAGGGTCCCTCATCCCTGGGATTCTGCAGGCAAGAACACTGAAGTGGGTTGCCTTTTCCTTCTCCAATGCATGAAAGTGAAAAGTGAAAGTGAAGTCGCTCAGTCATGTCTGACTCTCAGTGATCCCATGGACTGCAGCCTGCCAGGCTCCTCTGTCCATGGGATTTTCCAGGCGAGAGTACTGGAGTGGGCTGCCATTGCCTTCTCCAGGGTCTTTCATAGAGAGGCCTTAAAGGGGCTCAGATGGTCTTAACACCTTGCTTTCTCAAGGCTGTGTCCTTGGAAACAGCTCCTACTGTGTAAATGATAGACTTTCAAGGACAAGGAGAGGCGAGGAAACTCTGATGCCTAAGGCCAGCTCGAGAGACCTGGCAGTCAGGTCCTCTAGGTGACCTCCTCCAACAGGCCCTCTGATGCCACAGTCTGAGTTCCTTTTGCTATTTCTGAAAATCTGATATTTTTTCCTCTTTGGTTTCTGGTTCTCAACGCTCTTTATTCTGAGAACACTCTCTTCTGTTTTTAGGACAGACAGAGCAGTCAGTAAGGAAGTCTTGTGTGACAGAACCCCAGCAGGAGCATCATTTGGAAAGCAGGTTCACCCTAGAAATCCTTTCCATCTTTTTGACAATGACCAAAAACCCCTTCCAGGAAGAGAACATTATAGGGCAAATTTTATCCCTTCCAAAAGGTGTTATGGGCTTCCCAGATGGCACAGTGGTAAAGAATCTGCCCTCAGTGCAGGAGATATGGGTTTCATCCCTGGGTCAGGAAGATCCCCTGGAGAAGGGAATGGCAACCCATTCCAGTATTCTTGCCTGGAGAATTCTATGGACAGAGGAGCCTGTGGGCTACAGTCCATGGGGTTGCAGAGTCAGACACGATTGAGCAACTAACACTTTCACACTTTCAAAAGGCTTTGAAGTCCTAACCCCATGTCCCTGTGTGTGTGGCTTTATCTGAAAGCAGTCTTTGCAGATAATCAAGTTAAGATGATATCGTTAGAACAGATCCTAGTCCAAGATGACTGTGTGCTTATTAAAAGGGGAAATTAAGACAGAGGTACACACAGAGGAGGAGCATGGACTGAATTCTTCCTGACAGCCAGAAGGAACCAACTTGCTAACCCTCAGATTCCTCTGGAACTGCGAGAGAGCAGACCTCTGTTGTCCCCTGTCTCTGGTACATTGCTTCAGCAGCCCTTGTTGTTTGCTGTTCAGTCACTCAGTCATGTCTGACTCTTTGTGATCCCATGAACTGCAGCACACCATGTTTCCCTGTCCTTCACTATCTTCAGGAGATTGTGCAAACTCATGTCCATTGAATCAGTGATGCCATCCAGGCACCTCATCCTCTGGCATCCCCTTCTCCTCCTGCCTTCAATCTTTCCCAGCATCAGGGTCTTCTCCAGTGAGTCAGCTTGTCATATCTTGTGGCCAAACTATTGAAACTTCAGCTTCAGCATCAGTTCTTCCAATGAATATTCAGGGTTGAGTTCTTTAAGATTGACTGGTTTGATCTCCTGTAGTCCAAGGGACTCTCAAGAGTCTACTCCAGCACCACAGTTTGAAAGCATCAATTTTTTGGTGTTCAGCCTTCTTTATGGTCCAACTCTCACATAAATGACTACTGGGAAAATCATAGTTTTGATATGGACCTTGGTGGGCAAAGTGATGTCTCTACTTCTAGCAGATTAATATAAATGACCAGACCAGGGTTTCTAGAGCCCTCAGAACCCAGTAGAAACTCTGATAAGTAGAATAACAAGCTACCAACCCAAATGTTCTCTAAAACAGGGGCCCAACCTCTGGGCCACAGACTGGTACCTCTTATCAAGATTGATAGCAGCATTAGATTAGAAATAAAGTGCAACCTGAAGTGAAGTGAAGCCACTCAGTCATGTCCTACTCTTTGCAACCCCATGGACTAACCTAGATAACATATTAAAAAGCAGAGATACTTTGCCAACAAAGGTCCATCTAGTCAAGGCTATGGTTTTTCCAGTGGTCATGTATGGATGTGAGAGTTGGACTGTGAAGAAAGCTGAAGAATTGAAGCTTTTGAACTGTGGTTCTGGAGAAGACTCTTGTGAGTTCCTTGGACTGCAAGGAGATCCAACCAGTCCATCCTAAAGGAGACCAGTCCTGGGTGTTGATTGGAAGGACTGATGCTGAAGCTGAAACTCCAATACTTTGACTACCTCATGCAAAGAGTTGACTCATTGGAAAAATCCTGATGCTGGGAGGGATTAGGGGCAGGAGAAGGGGACGACAGAGGATGAGATGGCTGGATGGCATCACCGACTCAATGGACATGAGTTTGAGTGAACTCCAGGAGTTGGTGATGGACAGGGAGGCCTGGTGTGCTGCTATTCATGGGGTCACAAAGAGTCTGACACGACTGAGCAACTTAACTGAACTGAAAGTGCACTATAAATGTAAGACACTTGAATCATCCTGAAACCATCCTCTCCCCCTCCCCTGCACCCCCAGTCCATGAAAAAATTGTCTTCCATGAAACTGGTGTCTGGTGCCAAAAATGTTGGGGACTGCTGCTCGAGAAATACCACTGCCCTCAGCCTCATTCTGAATAGGAGCAGCCCAGCCAGTTGGGTTGAACATGAAGAATCTTGAAAGGTTATATCTCAGCCCTGCGTCCATGGCACTCACCACTTCAGGCAGGAATGTTGTCTAGCTCCCCAGGGGGAGCCCTGGAAGGGCAGAGGCTGAGGACGGGGATGGTGAGAGGCAGCTGTTCCCTGGAGCATCTGCAACAGCCCAAGCAGGGAACTGATTTTCCAAAACCAGAAAGAGATTGAGATGCTTCAAGCACAGGCACTAACCAGGGTCACAGAACTGTTTATCTGGAATTGTTCTAAATAAAGCCTCCTGTCTGCCACTCGGATCCAGCGTGTGCTGCTCCTACAATAGCAACAAGTTTCCGTTATTAAGAGAGACAGCTCTCAGACCTGAAGGAGCAGGAATATTTGCAAATCCCATGCAAATTCTTCAGCACAAAGGCAAAGTGATGTCTCTACTTCTAGCAGATTAATATAAATGACCAGACCAGGGTTTCTAGAGCCCTCAGAACCCAGTAGAAACTCTGATAAGTAGAATAACAAGCTACCAACCCAAATGTTCTCTAAAACAGGGGCCCAACCTCTGGGCCACAGACTGGTACCTCTTATCAAGATTGATAGCAGCATTAGATTAGAAATAAAGTGCAACCTGAAGTGAAGTGAAGCCACTCAGTCATGTCCTACTCTTTGCAACCCCATGGACTAACCTAGATAACATATTAAAAAGCAGAGATACTTTGCCAACAAAGGTCCATCTAGTCAAGGCTATGGTTTTTCCAGTGGTCATGTATGGATGTGAGAGTTGGACTGTGAAGAAAGCTGAAGAATTGAAGCTTTTGAACTGTGGTTCTGGAGAAGACTCTTGTGAGTTCCTTGGACTGCAAGGAGATCCAACCAGTCCACCCTAAAGGAGACCAGTCCTGGGTGTTGATTGGAAGGACTGATGCTGAAGCTGAAACTCCAATACTTTGACTACCTCATGCAAAGAGTTGACTCATTGGAAAAATCCTGATGCTGGGAGGGATTAGGGGCAGGAGAAGGGGACGACAGAGGATGAGATGGCTGGATGGCATCACCGACTCAATGGACATGAGTTTGAGTGAACTCCAGGAGTTGGTGATGGACAGGGAGGCCTGGTGTGCTGCTATTCATGGGGTCACAAAGAGTCTGACACGACTGAGCAACTTAACTGAACTGAAAGTGCACTATAAATGTAAGACACTTGAATCATCCTGAAACCATCCTCTCCCCCTCCCCTGCACCCCCAGTCCATGAAAAAATTGTCTTCCATGAAACTGGTGTCTGGTGCCAAAAATGTTGGGGACTGCTGCTCAAGAAATACCACTGCCCTCAGCCTCATTCTGAATAGGAGCAGCCTAGCCAGTTGGGTTGAACATGAAGAATCTTGAAAGGTTATATCTCAGCCCTGCGTCCATGGCACTCACCACTTCAGGCAGGAATGTTGTCTAGCTCCCCAGGGGGAGCCCTGGAAGGGCAGAGGCTGAGGACGGGGATGGTGAGAGGCAGCTGTTCCCTGGAGCATCTGGAACAGCCCAAGCAGGGAAATGATTTTCCAAAACCAGAAAGAGATTGAGATGCTTCAAGCACAGGCACTAACCAGGGTCACAGAACTGTTTATCTGGAATTGTTCTAAATAAAGCCTCCTGTCTGCCACTCGGATCCAGCGTGTGCTGCTCCTACAATAGCAACAAGTTTCCGTTATTAAGAGAGACAGCTCTCAGACCTGAAGGAGCAGGAATATTTGCAAATCCCATGCAAATTCTTCAGCACAAACCAGCTACTTAAAGAGCCTTTTGGGGAGAATAAGTATCCTGATTAGACACTTGTTCACCCTCTCCATTCCAGGGACAAGAGCTCCCCCCATTGTCACCTGCTGGCCACATGCACAGAAGCACCCACAGGCCTGAGCTGCAGCTGTGCCCTGAGCCAGATCCCCCCACTGTCAATTCAAGGCCATGAGTCAGGTGGAGGACAGGCACCCCCTCATCCCCTCAGGCCCCGAATGCCCTCCCTGAGGCAGAAGAGGTGGGAGTGAGTACAAAGGTAAGAAGGCTTGAATCCTATTGGCCACGGTTGTAGGTAGACCAGATGGCTCAGTGAAGCCAATGAACTGGAGAGAAAACAGAGATCTCAGGAGTTCCAGAAAGCAGGGGCACCAGGCCCTGGGGCCAGAGGGAGCAGAAAGAGGTATCAGGAGCTGTGGGTGGAAATCAAGTCACCAGATTTCATAAGAAGTTGAGTTGGGGAGGGGATGCTGGCGATTACGGCCTGCTTCCTAGAGATCAAGTGACTCACAATGGACACTGCCATCTCACCCCAGAGCCCAGTGTTGTGGGCACTCAATAAACGGACAGCCTGAACCCTTTCTGCCTCAGGTCCCTGGGTCTGAGTCGGGCATACAAAAGTAACATCTACTTATGGCACTAAAGCAGCCACTGTGAGTACAATTTGCCATGCCCTTGGTACCCAGAGCTGATGCTTCACGCCCAGGGTCCTGAAAGATACCCACTCATGATGAAGAGAAACCAGGAAGGGTTGGAACAAAAGCTAAAAACTGTACTGATACAAAGAATAGCTGAAGTTACTCATGAGATAGTGAAGGACAGGGAAGCCTGGCGTGCTGCAGTTCATGGGGTCACAAAGAGTCGGACATGACTTAGCACTCAAACAACAACAAAGTTATTGAAAGTTTCTACTAAGATTAAATATAGCACTTAAGCACGCAACAACCCTGGAAGTAGAAACTATCACTATTCCTATTTTCCAATCCAAGAAACTAAGGCACAAGAAATTGCATCATTTTCCGAAGTTTATCACAGCCCAGCCAGGAGACAAACAGTCCCTGTGGCTCAGAGTCCTGCCCACACTGTCCTAACCTACTGTCTTGGCTCTGAGTCTTCCCTTACCCATCACTGGAGACCCTACCCAGCACCCCAGCGCTGGAAAGTTGTTGGGTAAAGCTATAAGATTGGGGAATGCTTAGAACTAAACCAGACCAAGAGAGTTTAAGGTCCATTTCACAGGGGAACAAGCTGAGGCCCAGAGAGGAGAAAGGATTGCACACATCAGATTCTGACTCCTGGAATGGTCTTCATCCTTGCATTACTGAACAGGACTAAACAGATGAGCTGGTAAGAAATCCGGCTTCTGACTTGAATCTTGAGGGTAAGTGAGCCTGCGTGCTCAAGGTCTTGGGGTGACATGTTGGTGGGGTACTGGCCCTCAGGGATGAGAAAAGGATGGAGGCAGACCAAGCCTGTGAGGGGAATGAGCTCTGTCCCAGGACAGACCATTACCCCCAGTAAATGCTGACCCAACACAGAGCTGAGGCCACAAACAGCCTCCAGTTCTCAGCTCCTTAACCTCCCCCTGGAGCTGGGGGCTGGGCAGCTGTCCAGAGGTTGTCTGTCAGCAACTGGCCCTGCCCATCCTCAAAGGGAGGTGTGAGCCTGGTGTAAAGATGATTTCCCAAAACCATACACATAGCCTTGGTAGGGATTCTAGTCCTTAAGCTGCAGACTTTCAAGGCACTTTCCTCCGCTCATCTATAAACTCTCTCTTCTTGTGGACACTTGAGTCCAGTGTGTGAACGGCCCCCTGGAAGGTGATGGTCCAGGATGAGGAGGTGGCCAGGAGCCAGCAGGCAAGTGAGAAAAGCGTGGCTGAAGACATCCCACCCCCACCAAGAACCTCACACTTACAATGGACTGTCATGCCCAATACCAGTCTTCCTATGCCTACAGAGAAACTCCAGAAACAACAAAGGGTGGGACCTAAGGTTCTCAGGGACCCTGTCCAAGGCAGCCACTGAAAACCCAACCATCTGTAGTTTCCTGTTTGAGCTTTGCATTCCACTCTCCATTGTATACATATACCTTTGAACCAAAAAGTGATGCTCTGCCTCTAAATCTTGGAAAGAAACAAAGGCTGGAGCTGCCCCTTATTCACATAGGTGTAACTACAGAGCAAGACACTGGGCACCTCCCCACCCTGGCGTGTGTCCCTGGTCCATATGTACAGGGAACTCTGCTGGGACCAGAGTCCCACTGCCTGAGCACAAATCTTGGCTCTGCTACCTTCTTAGCTGAGTGACTTTGAGGAAATTGAGGCTCCTCTCTGTGCCTCAGTTTTCCTGTCTGTAAAATAGGGGCAGTAATAGTGCCTCTTACACTGAGAATCCAGGTTTCTGTGGTGGCTCAGACAGTAAAGAATCTGCTGGCACTGTGGGGGGCCCAGGTTTGATCCCTGAGTCAGGAAGACTCCCAGGAGAAGAGAATGGCTACCCACTCTAGTATTCTTGCCTGGAGAATTCCATGGACAGAGGAGCCTAGCCAGCTACAGTCCAAGGGTTGCAAAGAGTTGGACACAATGGAGCAACTAACACTTTCACACACTGAGAATCCAAAGGCTAAATCATGCAATTCAGAAAATAGGTTTAGAGCCCTGCTAGACCCGATGGTCACTGTCAGAGCGGGCAGCTTGCAATGCTACGGGAAGTCAGGATGACTGGAAAGGAGGCCTCCAGGGCTTCTCTGCAAAGCTCAGGAGCTGTCCAGGTCCTGGAAGACAGACTAAAAGGTGGGCATAGCAGGCAAGACCTCCAGCCCTGCTGACCCAGTCCCTGGAAGCCAGAGCAGGTTGGTTGCCCAAGGTAGGAGGCTTTGATGCCTATGCTTGTCCTCCATCCCTGGAGAAGAATTTCCCTCCCCTGTCTGTACCCCAGTGGCACTTCTGAAGATGGGATTTCACTCCAGAAGAGGAGCTTTTAATGAGAGTGCCTGCAAACTTCTCCCCATTCTGGCGAGAGAGCAGGCCTCGTCAGAGCTACTTGGGGAGGCTTCACAGGCTGGTCTTGAGGAGGTTTTGAGATCCTCCTCAGCTCTGAGTGAGTGGGGGGCAGGCTTTCCCCTGTGCATCCTCAAGGATGCACCTACAAAGGGAGAATCTGGGAGGCAGGAGGACAGGGGAAAGTTCTGGAAATAAGATCCATTTGGAGGCACCAGGCGGGCCGTACTTTGACATCAGGAGGCTGAAGATGCTCACCTCTCCAAAACACCAAACCCACCCACCAAAATCACACCCGAGAGCCGGCAAGAGGGGCCCACACCTTACACAGGTGAGGCAGGCCCATGACTGGAACTCATTCCACTCACAGGCTGCAGGAGGAGACGCTGGGGGCCTGAGACTTTGCCCATCTTCCAGCCCTTTCTTGAGTGAGAAAAGCTGAGAGCACCTGCACTAATTTTCTGTCACTGCCATACAGACTGCAAACTCAGAGACAACACAAATCTGTTATCTCATAGTTGAACAGTTCAAAAGGATGACACGGGCCTTGCAGGGCTTTTCCAGCTCCCAGAGGCCACCTGGCACTCCTTGGCTCTTGGCCCCCTCTTCCATCTCTAAAGCCAAAGATGCTCTCTGACCCTGCTTCTGCCATCATCACATCTCTGCCTCGGACTCTGCCTCCTTTCACTTATAAGGACCCAGTGGCCACTTTGGATCAAGCTGGGTAATTCAGGACACACACTCCCTGGGTCAAGGTCAGCTCGTGAGCACACCTGATTTCATTGCAACCTTAATCCACACTCTGCCAAGTAACGTAACACATTTACAGGTTGTGTGATTCAGATGCGGACATCTCTGAGGCTGTTACTCTGTATACTAATGTACCCACTGCAAGTCAACAATAGCAATAACACTTATTTAGTATTTATTGTCTTCCTGGGCTTTAGATGCATCATGAGTTGCTTATTCTTCTAATTGGGCTGCTTTCTTCAATGAGGGACCAGAGGTTCTGGGAGGCTATGGGATTTGCCTAAGGTCGCAGCCATCACTGTTGAGCCCAGGGATCGAGCTCAGGAGTCCAGTGTCAAAACAGCTCCCAGCCAGGCCCTGAGAAACCAGGACTACACCGAACACCCAGGGTGTGCAGAGCTGGAGTCAGGGCCCCAAGAACACACCAGCCCCACCCCAAAAACCCATATGAGTCTATGCACTGGGGGCTAGGGTAGTGGGAGGGGTTCTGTGACAAGTCCTCAACGCACTGAGGGGGCCTGTGAAACCTACGCACCCCAAGAAGATGGACTTTTTAACACTTGGGCAGCACGAAGGTGGGAGCCAAGATGCCTTCGAGGAAGGAAGCCCGTGATTATCTCAGCAATGGCTCCACCACACCCCCGCGGTCTCCGGGCAGAGGAAAGAGCACAGCACATTCTGGTGGCAACTTCATTTAAACACTGTCACTGCTCTAGGCCAACTGTTAAAATAACTTTTTGGTTGTTATTACTAAGTAATAGGTGTTTACTGTAGAAATTTTAGAAAAAGCAGACAAGCCAGATGAAGGGAATAAAAATTAGCCCAAGTTCCAAACTGCGAATGTACCACTTGACATGTTTTTGTACATCCTTCCAGTGATTTTCCTAAGCATTCATTTCTGTTTTTCTAAAATGAGCTCTCTAAAAATGGGCTCACACTTGCTTCCTATCTGGCAAAATGCCTGCTCTCCTGAATATATCATGAACATGAAGGGGGAAACGTCTCCCTCTTCTCACCTCCACTCCACCTCAATCCCTCCCCAAGACAAGGAAACTGATGCAGCCAGAACCTGGATCCCAAGAGGGCTACACTTCCTAATGAGCAAGGTGGCCTGGTGTTAAGAGATCACACACACACACATACAGACATGTATACATATACACAGACACAGGCACAAACTTATGTAAACATCTGCATACATGTCTGCACACACATGCGCATATGTACATGTTTGCATACATAAATATATACTTGTGCATGTATGTACACCTGTTGTACATACATAGGAGTACAAACACATAAGCACACATACACACATGTACACACATGTGTGTGCATACGTGTGCTGCTACTGCTAAGTCACTTCAGTTGTGTCCGACTCTGTGCGACCCCATAGATGGCAGCCCACCAGGCATACGTGTACACACATACAAATATATGTGTACATGAGCACATGGATAATGCCTATATTCACATGTATATATATACATATATAAACATATTCGTATACAGACATATATGTACAGACACAAATAAATGTGCACATATGTATATGTGTACACATAATACATATATGTGTGCACACATATACAAATGCACTTGTGCACATGTATAAACATATGTGTACATATGCACACAGGTACCCATATGTTAGTGCATGTATACGTGTACACGTGTGTATGCATATATGCACACGTATGCACATGTGATTGCATATGCATAGAGCATGTGTGTGCACACAAATGTGTGTGTGCACATACAATGCAGCCATGCGTGTATACATGCACAAACACATACAGTCCTCTGTATTCATGCACATGCATGTATATACACACACATGTACTCACACACAGGCACTACTCTCTCCTCTCCCTGCCTGGGGCTGCTCTCTGGGCTTTCCCTAACCATTTTGCTCTGCTCTTGTGTCCACCAGGGCCCCCAGTGCCCTCGTGATGATCTCTGCAGTCTGGCATTTAGCAGACTTGGCCTTCAAATCAAGTGAGCCCTACCTCAGCCTTGAGCCCAAGCTCTGCCTTCCAGGCTGCAGGGCAGGTCACAGACCTGGGCCAGCCAACAGGAGACACTGTGTGCAGACACCTGTCTGCTCCAGCTCCCTGGGCATACCTCTGCCCCAGGCTTCTGGGTCCCGGCCACATGCCACATATGATTCCTAGTGACTGTCGGGCCATGGTGTCCTTTCTGCCCAAAGATCACAGTGGGAAACTTCAGGGCCTGCACAGTGTAGATTACATAGCCATGTCCACTGAGGGACAGACAGCTCCCACATCCCAAGTCAGTGCCCACATCAAGATCACCACCACACTCCTGGTGGTTTCCTGATGATGAGGTGGTGAAATTATATTGGGGGCAGGGCCTGCCCAAAGATTTCAAGAAGGCATGATAAAGGGGGGTCATTACAAGGAAAGTTTGGGGGAGCCCAGCAGATGGGGGCAGGGTGATGTAGGCCTAAAGGTCTAGACACGAAGGCACTGCTAAAATCTTAGTGCAAGGAAGTCACTGAAAGATTTTGAAAGCATGGCTCTGGCTGTTGTGGGGAGAGTTTCAGGGACTTCCTGGCCTAACTTGTCCCTCTAGTCACTCCCCATCTTATCACTGATGTGGTGCCCCATGCAACACTGGCCTTGCCAGAGCAGAGTCAGAAACTGTTCATTAGTTCTTCCCCAAGTAGAACTGCTAGAAGGATGCAGGCTCCCTGTGGGCAAGGCCATACCTCTTGCATCCAGCCTATGCCCACACAAAGAAGCACCTCACAGGGAATCCTGGTGGTACCCAGGCCAGAGCCTTGCCTCTTCATCCTTCCCAGGGTAGGCTGCCACTCAACTCTGCGGAGCACTTCCCAACTTGGACAGGAGGATGAACAGCAGAGCAGCTGGGAGCTAATGGTTCCCAGCACCCCATGGATGCTGAGGGACAACCACATTGACTACTATCTGATCTTGATGGACAGTGAGGTGCCTACTAAGAGCTTTCTGCTGAGGCAACACGTCCTCATTGGCGTGTATACTATGTATAAACTATAGATATACAAACTAATGCTGGACATGAATGGCTTAACAAGTAAAGAATCCACCTGCAAAGCAGTAGACATGGGTTCAATCCCTGGATCGGGAAAATTCCCTGAAGAAAGGAAATGACAACTCACTCCAGTATTCTTGCCTGGAAAATCCCATGGACAGAGGAGCTGGTTGGCCATGGGGTGGCAGTCAGACATGACTGAGCACACTGATACACACTATATACCTGTTATATACATACAGACTAATGCTGAACATGAACTATTACTTTAACTTCCTTCACAATGTCTGTTTAATTAACTTTTTAAAGATAACTGGAGATTCAGACAAAACTCTTGTTCAAAAAGATATATGCACTCCAACTTTAATAGCAACACTATTCATAATAGCCAAAACATGGAAACAATCTAAATGCCCATCAACAGATAAATGGATTAAAAAAAAGATGTGGTTCGTATATACAATGGAATACTACTCAGCCATAAAAAAGAACAAAATAATACCATTTGCATCAACATGAATGGACCTAGAAATTGTCATACTAAGTGAAGTAAATCAGAAAGAAAAATATCATGAGAAAATATGATATTTCAAGACAAATGCCATCTGATATCACTTACATGTGGGATCTAAAATATGACACAAATGAACTTATCTATGAAACAGAAAGAGACTCACAAAGAGAACAGACTTGTGGTTGCCACGGGGAAGGGGGTTGGGGGAGAGGTGGACTGAGAGTGTGGGATGAGCAGAGGCAAACTGTTATATACAGAATGAATTAACAGCAGGGCCCTACTCTACAGCACAGGGAGCTGTATTCATTAACCTGCAATAATGGAAAAGAATGTGAAAAAGAATGTATAGTTTGTATAACAATCACTTTGCTGTACAGCAGAAATTAACACATTGTAAATCACCTGTACTTCAATAAAATATTTTTTTAAAAGAAGACCTAGGCATTGATATAATCAAGATATAGAACCTTACCCTCAGGACAGAATTCCGCATGCTGCCACTTTATAGCCTGTAAGCCGCATCCTAGAGCTCCTGCAATCATTTCCCTAAGTCTCCATTCCTACAGTTTTGTCATTTCAAACATGTTATATAAATGTAATCATACAGAAAATAACCTTTAGAGATTGGCTCTTTTCACTCAGTGATATTCTCTGGGGAATCATCCAGTTATCAGTTCAGTTAAGTTCAGTTCAGTCGCTCAGTCGTGTCCAACTTTTTGCAACCCCATGAATAGCAGCACTCCCTGTCCATCACCAGCTCCCGGAGTTCACTCAAACTCACGTGCATCGAGTCAGTGATGCCATCCAGCCATCTTATCCTCAGTCATCCCCTTCTCCTCCTGCCCCCAATCCCTCCCAGCATCAGGGTCTTTTTCAATGAGTCAACTCTTCGCATGAGTTGGCCAAAATGTTGGAGTTTCAGCTTCAGCATCAGTCCTTCCAATGGAGACCCAGGGCTGATCTCCTTCAGAATGGACTGGTTGGATCTCCTTGCAGTCCAAGGGACTCACAAGAGTCTTCTCCAACACCACAGTTCAAAAGCATCAAGTCTTCATTGCTCAGCTTTCTTCACAGTCCAACTCTCACATCCATACATGACCACTGGAAAAGCCACAGCCTTGACTAGATGGCCCTTTGTTGGCAAAGTAATATCTCTGCTTTTTAATACACTATCTAGGTTGGTCATAACTTTCCTTCCAAGGAGTAGTAAATATCAATAGTTGTATGGCCATATACTATCACATGATAGGGAGAGACCACAGTTTGCTTAACCACAGACTGAATGGACATCTGGGTTGCTGGAGCTTTTGACGATTACAAATAAAGTTGCTATAAACATTTTTATGTGGTTTTTGTGTGTGAATGTAAGTCTTCACTTTTCTGGGATAAATGCCTACAGATTTCATCGCTAGGATGTTTGGTAGTTGCAAGATTAGTTTCTTTGGAAACTACCAGCCTGTTTTCCAGAAAGTCTGCACCATGTTACGTTCCCAGCAGCCAGGTTCTCCACATTCTTACCGGCATTTGGTATGGTCACTTTTTAAAATTTTAGCCAATCTGAACAAACACATGAAAAGATGCTCGACATCACTCATTATCAGAGAAATGCAAATTAAGACAGAAAAGGAGTACGTCAAGGCTGTATATTGTCACCCTGCTTATTTAACTTCTATGCAGAGTACATCATGAGAAACACTGGACTAGAAGAACACAAGCTGGAATCAAGATTGCCGGGAGAAATATCAATAACCTCAGATATGTAGATGACACCACCCTTGTGGCAGAAAGTGAAGAGGAACTCAAATGCTTCCTAATGAAAGTGAAAGAGGAGAGTGAAAATGTTAGCTTAAAGCTCAACATTCAGAAAATGAATATCATGGCATCTGGTCCCATCACTTCATGGCAAATAGATGGGGAAACAGTAGAAACAGTGTTAGACTTTATTTTTTGGGGCTCCAAAATCACTGCAGGTGGTGACTGCAGCCATGAAATTAGAAGATGCTTACTCCTTGGAAGAAAAGTTATGACCAACCTAGATAGTATATTCAAAAGCAGAGACATTACTCTGCTGACTAAGGTCCATCTAGTCAAGGCTATGGTTTTTCCTGTGGTCATGTATGGATGTGAGAGTTGGACTGTGAAGAAGGCTGAGTGCTGAAGAACTGATGCTTTTGAACTGTGGTGTTGGAGAAGACTCTTGAGAGTCCCTTGGATGGCAAGGAGATCCAACCAGTCCATTCTGAAGGAGATCAACCCTGGAATTTCTTTGGAAGGAATGATGCTAAAGCTGAAACTCCAATACTTTGTCCACCTCATGCGAAGAGTTGACTCATTGGAAAAGACTCTGATTCTGGGAGGGATTGGGGGCAGGAGGAGAAGGGACAACAGAGGATGAGATGGCTGGATGGCATCACGGACTCGATAGACGTGAGTCTGAGTGAACTCCGAGAGATGGTGATGAACAGGGAAGCGTGGTGTGCTGCGATTCATGGGGTCGCAAAGAGTTGACACGACTGAGCGACTGAACTGAACTGAACTGATACAGTTGCAAAGAGTTGCAGAGAGTCAGACAGGACTGAGTGACTTTCACTTTCACTATTGAGAGTAGGAGAAAGGAAGGGTTAGGTGAATGAGGTTACTTTTCAATCCTCTAGTTAATCCAGGGTGGTTCTACTTTACTCACTTCTGTTTTTGTTTTTATATAAGTATTTAAAATATAATGCTGTAAGTTCATTATCTTTGGATTTTGTACATTGAATAGTGTGAAGTGAAACAGAAGGTGGGAAGTATAAGTGATCATATATAAGTAAAGAAGTCATAGAATACCAATGCTGATTAGCTTGATAAGTGAAAAATATGTGTATTATCCCTTAAGAAACAATCGAAAGAACAATAAAAAATTTATATGGCTAATTGTCCATTAGAAAAAATAATAAATAGTTGTAAAACTATGAATGATACTATGAAGTAAGTGGCAATCCCTAACCATATATTTGTTGAACAGACCTGAGGGCCTCTTCCATTTTTGTGAAGAGAAGTGCTAATATCTTACTTTCCTACAATACAGATTTATTCAGAGTTTAAAACATGTTTGCAGAAGTTTGATCTGATTTAACATTTTTTTTTCTTATATGAGGAAATGAAGCTGGCTTATAGTAGATGAGACCACTGCAGAGCATGGTATTCATGCTTTAGGTTTTTCTGATGTTCACAATTTAATTTATGCCACCAGCCAGGCATCAAACAGAAGAACTGTGAAGCATTTTATTAGTGTGTATAATATATTCAGTTCAGTTCAGTCGCTCAGTCATGTCCGACTCTTTGCAACCCATAAATTGCAGCAGGCCGGGCCTCCCTGTCCATCACCAACTCCCGGAGTTCACTCAGACTCATGTCTGTCGAGTTGGTGATGCCAT
>SJYC01115548.1:0-13638 GCA_006408675.1 Madoqua kirkii | reverse complement strand
CAAAAAATATTTTTAATAAAAAAATAAAATTTTAGCCAATCTGAAAGCTATGTAGGAATACCTCATGAGTGTTCTTGCCTAGAGAATCCCAGGGACGGAAGAGCCTGGTGGGCTGCCATCTATGGGGTCTCACAGAGTCGGACATGACTCAAGTGACTTAGCAGTAGCAGTAGCAGTAGCAATGGGTAGTCAAGCTAAGCATCCTCTCATGTGCTTACTTGCCATCTGCAGGTCTTCTCCAATGAAAAGCTTGCTCATGACCTTTTCCCATGTTCTAATTGAATAGTTCTTATTGTTGAGTTGTGAGAGGTCTTTATATATTTGAGATACTACTCCTTTGTCAGATAAGTGGCTTACAAATATTTGTCCCCACTCTACAATTTGTCTTTTTATCCTTGTGGCAAGGTCTTTCACAAAGCAAAAATTTTACTTTTGATGAAGCCAAATTTGTTCATTTTTTCTTTAATAGATTATAATTTTGCTGTCAGATCTAAGAACTCTTTTCCTGGACTATTTCCCCAAAGATATTCTCATATTTTTCTACACATATATTTTACACTTAAGTTCATAATTAACTTTTAACTCATTTTTCTGTAAGGTGTGAGGCTTAGTTCAAGCTTCAATTTTTTGGCCTCTATGTCCAGTTACTCCAACAACATTTGGAACAATGCATTTTTCTCCCACTGAATTGGTTTTGTACCTTTGTCAAAAATCAGTTGGGCAGGACTTCCTTGATGGCCCAGAGGTAAAGAACCTACCTGCCGATGCAGACGACACAGAGTCGATCCTGGTCTGGGAAGATTCCGCATGCCATGGGGCAACTAATCCAGTGCACCTGTGTTCTGGAGCCCATGAGCCACAGCTACCGAGCCCAGATGCTGCAACTCGTGAAGTCCACCCACTGCAGCTACTGAAGCTCAAGTGCTGCAGTGTCTGAAGCCCACAAGCCCTAGAGCTCACGCTCTGAAACGAGAGGAGCCACTGCAAGGGGAACCCGCACACTACAGCTGGAGACTAGCCCATGCTCCCCACAAGAGAAAGCCCACACACAGCAGTGAAGACTCAGAAAGCCAAAAATAAATAAACTTTTAATGAGTTGGGCATATTTGTGTGGATCTACTTTGAGTTCTTCACCCTGTTCCATTGATCTAAGTGACTTCCCTTTGCCCTAGTGACCCAATCTTGATAATAGCAGCTGTACATTTAGTCTTGACTCATAGCCTGATTCTTTCATTGTATTCTTTTTCAAACTTGCTTTAACTTTTCTAGTTCCTTTGTCTTTCCAAATCGATTTTTAGAATAATCTTGCTATATCCACAAAAACAATCCTGCTGAGATTTCTATAGGAATTGTGTTAAACTAGTATATCAATTTAGGAAGAAATTATATCTTTACTAATTTTAGTCTTTGAAACCATGAACAAGACATACTGCTCCATTTATTTAGATCCTCTTTGATTTCTTTCATCAGAATTGTGTGGTATAAACATACAAGTCCTACACATGTTTCATTAGATTTACACCTAAATATTTCATTTTTGAGCAGTTCTAATAATATTATTGACTCATTGGAAAAGACTCTGATGCTGGGAGGGATTGGGGGGCAAGAGGAAAAGGGGATGACAGAGGATGAGATGGCTGGATGGCATCACCAACTCGATGGACGTGAGTTTGAGTGAACTCCAGGAGCTGGTGATGGACAGGGAGGCCTGGAGTGCTGCAATTCATGGGGTTGCAAAGAGTCAGACACGACTGAGTGACTGAACCAAAGTGAACTGAATAATATTGTAGTTTTAATTTTGATGTTCACTTGTTTGTTGCTAGTATATAGGCATGTAATTGATTTTTGTATGTTTATTTTGTATTCTGAAACCTTACTGAATTCATTTACTAGTTCAGGAAGGTATTTTTGGTAGATTCCTTGGAATAATCTGCATAACAAGATTATGGATAAACAGGGATGGTTTTATTTCTTCCTTTTCAATCTGTATGTCTTTTAATTCTTTTTCTTGCTTTATAGCTCTGGCTAGAACTTCCAACAATCAGTAGAATAAGATGGTGGAAATGGATGTCTTTATTTTGTTCCTGATCTTATGTGAAAATTATCCAATCATTAAGCATTAAGCACAAGCTTAGCTTTAATTGATGCTCTTTATCAAGTTGTGGAAATTCCCCCCCATCCCTATTTTTCTGTGAGATTTTATCAATGGGTATAGAATTCTGTCAAATGCTTTTTTTTCCTGCATCAATTGATTTGATCATGTAATTTTTCTTCTTTAGTCTGTAAACGTGGTGGGTTGTACTGATTGATTTTCAAATACTGAACCAAATTTGCATTCCTGGAATTCCTTGGTTACGATGTATAACTATTTTTACATATTGTGAAATTTTATTTGCTAGTGCTTTGTAAAGATTTTTAAGTCTATATTCATGAGAAAATTTGGCTTTTGGTTTTCTTTTTGTACTGTCTTTGGTTTAGGTAACAGGATAAAACTGGTTTCACAAAATGAATCGCTAAGTTTTCTTTCCATTTCTACTTTCCGAAAGAGATTGTGAGAACTGATATTTAAATATTTCAGAGAATTCTCCAGTGAAAACTTCTTAGCCTGAAGATATCTTTTTGTGTATTTTTAAATTACAAATTTAATTTCCTTAACACTTATAGAACTACTCAATCTATTTCAAATTGCATGAGTTGTAGTAATTTGTGGATGTGGTTCATTTTTGAGGATGTGGTCCAATTTGTCTAACTTATCAAATTTACTTGCACACAGTTTTCTGTAGTTATTCCTTTATTGTCCTGTTGATGACTGGAAAATCTGTAGTGATTTCCCCTATTTCATTCCTTATTCTGAGTCCATCCACCAAGCGTTTTATTTCTGTTATTGTGTTTACCAGTTCTAAAACGTCCATTTGGTTCCTCTTTATATCTTCTATTCTTTTGCTTAGCCTTTTTAATTGTGTATTTGCTTCAAAAGTATTCACAGTTGTTCATGAAGCATTTTTACCATGACTGCTTTAAAATCTTTGTCAGATAATTCTGACATCTTTGCCATGACAGTGTTGATATTCACTGAGGTAATTTTTCAATCAGTTTGAGTTCTTACTGGTTCTTGCTATGATGAGCAAATTTTGGTTGAAACCTGGGCATTGTTGTTTTCTGTTGAGACTCTGGATCTTGCTGAAAGCTTCCGTTTCAGACGGTTTTCTCTGGCACTGCTCTGGCAGTGGAGGTGGGAGAGGAGTACTGCTTCGTTCCTGCCAGGTGAGGTTTCCTCAATCTGCCTCTGTGGACACCTGACTAGAGGAGAGGAGGCTTTTATTACTGCTGGGAAGAGATGGGCGCTCCCATCCCCACGTGGTCTCCACTGCCATCACACTTGGGGTGGCCTCAGTGGAGCTGGCTGATGGTGAAGATCCAGACCCTTCATTGTGTGCACATGCATGCTATGCTTCAGTTGTGTCCAACCCCATGTGATGCCATGGACTGTGGCCCGCCAGGCTCCTCTGTCAGTGGGATTCTCCAGGCAAGAACACCAGAGTGGGTTGCCATACCCTCCTCCAGGGGATCTTTCCAACCCAAGGATCAGATCCACATCTCTTATGTCTCCTGCACTGGCAGACACTTTACCACTCACACCACTTGGGAAGCCCAGCCCCTTCCTTAGACCCCCTCTATTAGCACTATAGGGGGGGCACCTCAACACATCCAGGTGGTGGCAGAAGTCAAGGCTCCCCTGCTGATGCCACAGGAAAGGGGGACCTCACAACAATCTGGCAAGGATGGCAGTCCCTGTTCTCCACCTGGCCTCCTATACGGCTCCAGTGGTGTTTGAGGTGCATAATCTGGGCTTTTAGAGCATTGTTCTCTGAAACAAGCAAGCCTCCCCAACTGACGTTTAATGTGCTGCTATTGTGTTTTCCTGGGAATGTCCTGAGCTTTGCCCAAGGACAAAATTACATTGCCTCTGTAGATGGGGCCCTTACCTACCCTTTTTGCTGATGTCAGTGCCTGAAAAGTTTCGGGGGGCAGGGTTCAACACGAAGACGATCTCATCCTAAGGATACAGTGATTACAGCCTAAAGATTCAGGAGAAAAACAGTAGGAAGAGGACTTGTCCTATGTCTGGGCTTGTTATTGTTCAGTCACTCAGTCGTGTCCAACTCTTTGCGATCCTATGGACTGCAGCACGCCAGGCTTCCCTTTCTTCACCATCTCCTGGAGTTTGCTCAAACTCATATCTATTGAGTCAATGATGCCATCCAACCATCTTATCCTCTGTTGCCTCCTTCTCCCGCCCTCAATCTTTCCCAGCATCAAGGTCTTTTCCAATGAGTCGGCTCAATCTCTCTACTCTGTCAATGAAATATGTCTATTTCAATGTCTGTGTCAATGAAATTACAAGCACTGATTGTAACATGAGAACCAGAGAGCAGATTTTTGTTCCCATCTTCCTACAACTCTGAGTAAGACTAGCATGCATGGTCATCATCAATGAAGAACGGAGTCCTTTGAGACAAAGAGTTGCAGGAAGCCAGGGTTCACAACCTTCACAGTGGATAATGCAGCATCATGAGTTATGATGCAGCCAGCATTGACTATGCGGAATCAGGAGGTACAGGTTTGAGGTCAGGCTCCAAAGTACCAAGGCGCTGAGTCATCACAGTATTGCCACCTCTTGCTCACAGCTAGAGAGATGAGATTAACCAAGAATGATGCATTTAACAGTAAAGACCAGGCGGAGAAGTTTTCTGAACTTCAACGGGAAGAGACAGTCCCTGGACACTGTGAAGAATCTTCATGCTTATGACACAAATGGACAAAAAGGTATTCTCCCCCTCTGTTATTCTAAAGCTCCGTCAATAAATCTCTACACCTCACAGAGGCCCACACCTCGTTCAGGCTTCTGCGAAAGTTAAACGTAGACCCACCCAGCCAAGGGGGGATGGAGGCAGGAAGGCCACCACTCCTGGACCAGATGAGGATAAAAATACAAAACAGCAGGGGAGCCAGATGAGAGGAGGAGACTCAGACCAGGACCTCCCTCCTTCCCACCCCTCAATCTCATCCCCACCCCTTGAGGCCCCTTGCAGGAGGGTCAGGCCCACCCCAGGATGGATCTTGAGGCCAGACATGAGGGCAGGAGGTGAAGTCAGCCGTGTCCAGGTTCTCACAGTTGTGCCCTGGCCTGGGCACATCATACGTGGCACTTGCATAGAAGAGGCTCGGAAAGGGGGCTGGAGGACAGAGGCCCCCTCCCCAACTGGGCAGAGGGTCTGTGGATAGAGCCCCATGCCCTGACCAGAGCCACCTGCGGAACCGGCTTGGTTCCCTGAGAGTCAGGTTCTGTCCTTGTTTGCTTTTGTTGGATGTGTCTGTGCTCAGGGCACAGGGAAGCAACTGTTTTTTATTAACTCTCTCTCTTAGCATTATGAATACGCATTTGACAAAAATCAGCAAACACAGAAAAGGAGGGGAAAAAAACACTGATAGTTTTATCACCCTAATAAAAACACGAAGTAATATAAGCTACATAATAGAAAGCTTAGAACACAAAAGAAAGCAGAAAAGTCAGAGGGGGAATTGGACTGAAGGGAAACGAATTCATCTTTCCAGCTCTCAGCACCCTCCCTCACCCCACCTCCCGGGACTCCCTGACTCCTCACACCACCCCCAGCTCCTGGCAACCACTGGTCTACTTCCTGTCTCCATGGATTTGCCTGTTCTAAACGATTCATGTAAATGGAATCAGACAGTATGTGGTCTTTCATGACTCAGTTTCATCATTTCTGCACCCAGTACAGGTAGGTGGCATGTTCTATTTACAACACGAGTGTTCACTCTCTTTTTTATTCTTTGTTGTGCAGTCTACCATCCGTGAGTGAATCTAATATTTGGCCACATTCAGAATTCAGAAATGAATAAATCTGAAGCCAGCTGCACACTCCGAGGGGGTCTGGCCATTCAAAGTCAAGGCCTGTTTCCCCACAACCGTGTGGGGACTCTTGACCTTAGAGATGACCACTCTGCAGTGGGCCATCCACCTCACTGTGGGACGTTTTGCAATATTCCTGTCCTCCCCAGGGCTTCCCTCGTGGCTCAGCTGGTAAAGAATCCACCTGCAATGCAGGAGACCTGGGTTCGATCCCTGAGTTGGGAAGATCCCCTGGAGAAGAGAAAGGCTACCCACTCCAGTATTCTGGCCTAGAGAATTCCATCTACTATACAGTCCATGGGGTCGCAAAGAGTTGGACACTACTGAGCGACTTTCACTGTCTGACTGTCCTCCCCCAGGGGATGCAGTACCGGAGCTCCCTGTAGAGGGCAGCAGGGCGCAGCGTGAGGAGGCTCAGACCACCTGGGCAGGAATCCCCTTTGCCCCTTAGCTGCCTAGTCACCGGGGCACATGGCTCAGCCTCAGTTTCCCCATCTGTAAAACGGGAACCCACATCCCAGGGGTGTTGTGAGACTCAGAGGTGAAAGTGAATATAAAGCGCTCGGTGACGAATCCAGCAGGTGTACGGGACTCCCAGAGGTCAGCTCATCCTCATTATCGTGTTCATCTGAGAGGCCCACCTTTGTTACCAGGCACCGACCTAGAAGTGAAGGAAAGCGGGCCCACTGCCGCCTCAGATGCTTAGCGAGGTCCCTGCCAGCCAAAACTCCCAGCCCCTCCACCTATCACCCTCCCCAGGAACAGCCACTTGCAGGCTGGATTCACACTTGCTGCTGCTGCTGCTGCTGCTGCTGCTGCTGTTGCTAAGTCGCTTCAGTCGTGTCCAACTCTGTGCGACCCCATAGACGGCAGCCCACCAGGTTCCCCCGTCCCTGGGATTCTCCATGCAAGAATATTGGAGTGGGTTGCCATTTCCTTCTCCAATGCATGAAAGTGAAGTCACTCAGTCGTGTCTGACTCTTTAGCGACCCCATGGACTGCAGCCCATCAGGCTCCTCCGTCCATAGGATTTTCCAGGCAAGAGTACTGGAGTGGGGTGCCATTGCCTTCTCCGCACTCTTGCTAGGCACCTCCAAAAACCAGCCCTCCTCTGATGGGAGGGCCTGGCCCTTTCATCACAAGTAATTCAATCAGCGGAAGGAGCTCCAGGGCAGAGGCACAGCTACTGACATTTAACATGCCACACCCTCCTGGCAGCCAGCCTCTAGGACTAGCTCCAGCCAAATGTGCTTTTGTTTTGTTTTGTTTTGTTTTGTTTTTTCAAAAGACAAACAAATGGGTCAGAAGCTGACCAGGAGAACTGGAAGCTATCTCTGAAGGATAAGTTCCAAAGGATAAAGTTTGACTCGATTAAAGGAGATTTAATGAGTTAGAAAGAGATCAGAAACAGGACAGACCCAGGGCGTAAATCAAATATTAATCATCATAAAGGCAAGGCTTGCTAAGGCGTGAATCAACAGCACTGGGCTGACTTGCAAACATCTGCCTCTCTAAAGAGCTTCCAGAAATCTGGGGCTGAGACGGCAGGGGAAATGGGAGGCTGGAGGGGGCCACAGTCTCCATCAGCCAGAAGAACGGCATCCCTTAGAAACAAGGGGACTGTGTTGGCTGGACCACTGCTCCTTGGAGCTTACCTTCCCCAAAGGTGCTGGGCCAGACCCTGGAAAGGAGGAACCCCACTCAGTCTCCCTGCTCCGCTGATCCTCCTTTGTGCCCGGCCATCCTAGATGATGACATGCATCATCTCTAGCCCACAATCCTCCTGTCGTTGCACTCTTGTGCCGCCAAGGAAGCTGAGGCTCAGAGATGTGAGTTAGCAGTGGAGTAAGGCTTCCTATCTGGGCCCTTTCGTTTAAATGCCTCCCTCCTTCCAGGACTCTACCCTGTCCCCATCTCTCCCCAGGAGCCTCTCCATCCGCCTTAAAGGGGAGGGTAACACATTCCTGTAGGTTGAAGAGGGGAGTCTTCCTCTCACCGTCATCAGCCTGCCCCATTGCTGTTCTCAGCTCTGCCCATCAGCCTGTGCCTGCCCAGAGCACCAGCCCTCACCCTCCAGGAAGCGACCTGGTCACCTCTATGACTGTCCTCCCCCAGGGGATGCAGTACCGGAGCTCCCTGTAGAGGGCAGCAGGGCGCAGCGTGAGGAGGCTCAGACCACCTGGGCAGGAATCCCCTTTGCCCCTTAGCTGCCTAGTCACCGGGGCACATGGCTCAGCCTCAGTTTCCCCATCTGTAAAACGGGAACCCACATCCCAGGGGTGTTGTGAGACTCAGAGGTGAAAGTGAATATAAAGCGCTCGGTGACGAATCCAGCAGGTGTACGGGACTCCCAGAGGTCAGCTCATCCTCATTATCGTGTTCATCTGAGAGGCCCACCTTTGTTACCAGGCACCGACCTAGAAGTGAAGGAAAGCGGGCCCACTGCCGCCTCAGATGCTTAGCGAGGTCCCTGCCAGCCAAAACTCCCAGCCCCTCCACCTATCACCCTCCCCAGGAACAGCCACTTGCAGGCTGGATTCACACTTGCTGCTGCTGCTGCTGCTGCTGCTGCTGCTGTTGCTAAGTCGCTTCAGTCGTGTCCAACTCTGTGCGACCCCATAGACGGCAGCCCACCAGGTTCCCCCGTCCCTGGGATTCTCCATGCAAGAATATTGGAGTGGGTTGCCATTTCCTTCTCCAATGCATGAAAGTGAAGTCACTCAGTCGTGTCTGACTCTTTAGCGACCCCATGGACTGCAGCCCATCAGGCTCCTCCGTCCATAGGATTTTCCAGGCAAGAGTACTGGAGTGGGGTGCCATTGCCTTCTCCGCACTCTTGCTAGGCACCTCCAAAAACCAGCCCTCCTCTGATGGGAGGGCCTGGCCCTTTCATCACAAGTAATTCAATCAGCGGAAGGAGCTCCAGGGCAGAGGCACAGCTACTGACATTTAACATGCCACACCCTCCTGGCAGCCAGCCTCTAGGACTAGCTCCAGCCAAATGTGCTTTTGTTTTGTTTTGTTTTGTTTTGTTTTTTCAAAAGACAAATAAATGGGTCAGAAGCTGACCAGGAGAACTGGAAGCTATCTCTGAAGGATAAGTTCCAAAGGATAAAGTTTGACTCGATTAAAGGAGATTTAATGAGTTAGAAAGAGATCAGAAACAGGACAGACCCAGGGCGTAAATCAAATATTAATCATCATAAAGGCAAGGCTTGCTAAGGCGTGAATCAACAGCACTGGGCTGACTTGCAAACATCTGCCTCTCTAAAGAGCTTCCAGAAATCCGGGGCTGAGACGGCAGGGGAAATGGGAGGCTGGAGGGGGCCACAGTCTCCATCAGCCAGAAGAACGGCATCCCTTAGAAACAAGGGGACTGTGTTGGCTGGACCACTGCTCCTTGGAGCTTACCTTCCCCAAAGGTGCTGGGCCAGACCCTGGAAAGGAGGAACCCCACTCAGTCTCCCTGCTCCGCTGATCCTCCTTTGTGCCTGGCCATCCTAGATGATGACATGCATCATCTCTAGCCCACAATCCTCCTGTCGTTGCACTCTTGTGCCGCCAAGGAAGCTGAGGCTCAGAGATGTGAGTTAGCAGTGGAGTAAGGCTTCCTATCTGGGCCCTTTCGTTTAAATGCCTCCCTCCTTCCAGGACTCTACCCTGTCCCCATCTCTCCCCAGGAGCCTCTCCATCCGCCTTAAAGGGGAGGGTAACACATTCCTGTAGGTTGAAGAGGGGAGTCTTCCTCTCACCGTCATCAGCCTGCCCCATTGCTGTTCTCAGCTCTGCCCATCAGCTGTGCCTGCCCAGAGCACCAGCCCTCACCCTCCAGGAAGCGACCTGGTCACCTCTAAGCAGGATGGGAGCAGGGCCAATCCACCTCCCCTTGGCCTGGACCACTTCTAGGCAGAAATCCCACATCTGCTGACCTTGGTCAGTTCCCAGGTCCTGCTGGAGGTGCTGAGGGGCTGAGGCCCCAGACGGCTCCCTCACCTTCTAGCTACTGTATGACCCTCCCAGGGTGGCCCTGACAGTGCCACAGACAGGAGGCTTTAGAGCAGCAGCGGTTCATCCTCCCACAGTCTGGAGCCGGAAAGTCTGAGATCAAGGTGTGGGCAGGACTGCAGCCCCCCTGGAGTCTCCAGGGGAGAGTCCTTCCTGTCTTTTCCAGCATCTGGTGGCTCCACTCATTCCTTGGCTCATGGCAGCATCATTCCATTCTCGGCCTCCATTCTCATGTGATCGTCTTCCCTCCTCCCTCCATGTCTGTTCTCTTCTTTTAGGGACACCAGCCACTGGATTAGGGTCCACCCAAACACAGTAAAGGGAATCAACCCTGAATACTCATTGGAAGCACTGATGCTGAAGCTGAAGCTCCAACACTTTGGCCGCCTGATGAGAAGAGCCAAGTCATTGGAAAAGACCCTAATGCTGGGAGGGATTGACAGCAGGAGGAGAAGGAGATGACAGAGGATGAGATGGCTGAATGGCATCACTGACTCAAGGGACATGAGTTTGAGCAAACTCTGGGAAATAGTGAAGGGCAGAAGCTTGGTGTGCTGCAGTCCACAGGGTTGCAAGGAGTCGGACACGACCGAGCAACTGAACAATAACAGACCCAGTATGCCTTGGTCTTCCCTTGATTATGTTGTATTTGCAAAAATATTTCCAGAACAGTCACATTCACAGGTGCAGGGTAAGGCTTCAGCATGTCTCCTGGGGACACAAGTCAAGCCCTGACAACTGGGAGGTGCGTCCTGGGCCATGTGGGCTACGCACTGGCAGCTTCAGTTTCGTCAGGAGTTTGTCCGAGATGCAGATTCAAGTTGCCCCAGAACTTCTGGGCCAAGATCTGTACCTCACAAGCCCCAGGGCCCCCCAGGATGCCCTTCTGCACACCGTTCAGAGGTCCCCAGGGAGACTGGGCCAATGGCCACAACCCCACCACCTTCTCAGCCCCATTATATCCCCTTCCCCAGAGTCCAACTCCCCACCAACAGCTCACAATCACATGCTTCTCTCAACATCTGCTTCAGGAGATCCCACCTAAGACAGGGATTGAGGGCCCAGGACTATCTGCCCCAGAGACCCTGATCCTTTCTAGAAATCACTGCCCACAGCTGCCGGCTCACCTGGAACACAAATGCTTAGGGGTTAACTCACCTCACCCCGGCCAGCAACAGATGGAAGAGAGAGGCCAGTGGGGCAGGGGTCCACTGCTGGGAAGCCCGTTTCAACCTCCAGCATGAAGTGAAGGAGAAGCTGGTGTGGAGCAAAGGCTCTTGCCCTCTTCCCAGCATCGCCCCCACCACAACCCTTTCCACTGTCTCCCTGGCCCTCCCCGAACCTCAAAGGAGTCAGAGGGGGGTGGGCTGTGTGGTTGCATGGAAGCAGGCCCCCAGCCTCCAACTGGCCCCAGCTGGCCAGTTTCTCTGGATTTTCTCAGGGACTTGTCTGGAAATGAGATCACCTGTACCAACCGCGGCTTTGAGCTCTCAGACCAAGGAAGACATGCAACGCTTCTGATCTTCCTTAAATTGCTCCGAGTTTACCACATGGGGCCAAGAAGCCCAATTCACTCGCTTTCTTCAGAACACACCTCCGGGCTCTTTTAAAATCTCCCAAAGAACAGGCTGACAGAATTGTCTCTGTTCCCATCAAACAAGGAAGTCGCTTCTTAATGGTAACAAGGCATCTGCAGGCTCAGTGCAACAGTTTCTGCCTGAGCTGACTTTAAGGGGACCCAGCCCATCTCACTCTCTAATGGCTCACAAACTTGTTCTGAGAATGTATCTCAATGTCTGTATATGTGGTGTTGCTGAAGTGTCCGTGGCCTGGCCATGGGATGTCCAGTCTCACTGCATGAGGACCTTAGCTGAGGGGCTCAACCTCCATGAGAACCCAGGAGCCAGAGGCAAAGGGTTTGGGCACGTCCAGAGCAGACACATAGATTCCAAAGAAGGAAGAGGAGTTGGACTCGATTCCCAACAGCCAGGATGAGTTTAATTCAACAAACATTAATTTGATGCCTCTGATGGCAGCTGGGGTTGGGGAGGTTCACGTGTGTCCCCAGCATGGGCTCTGGAGTGAGAACACTGGGCTTGGATCCCAGCTCTGAGCCTGTGAGCCAGAGCTCAGTGGGTGGTGTCACCTCTCAGCCTCGGCCTTTCTCTTCTGAAAGCAGGAATAATAAGAATACCTACCCCTGAGGGTCACAGTGAGAATCAGAATTCAGGACACACATGTGGCTCAGCTGGTAAAGAATCACCTGCAGTGTGGGAGACCTGGGTTCTATCCCTGGATTGGGAAGATCCCCTGGAGAAGGGAAAGGCTACCCACTCCAGTATTCTTGCCTGGAGAATTCCACAGACAGTATAATCCATGGGGTCGCAAAGAGTCGGAGCGACTTTCACGTTGATTTTCATGACGTGCTAAGCATAGCGAACGGAGAAAAATAACTGAAACTGCACAAGGACAGGCTGGACCAGAGCGGGAGTGCACTGGCCTCCATGCCTCCATAACTGGGACATCTGAGGGCGGAGCCAAGCTTGAGGGCTCTTTTTAAGATGTCACTGGGTGCATGTGTGTCCATGCTTCCTCACATGCTCTATCTCCCCGCCTCTCTTAGCTCCCCATTCCTCTGCATTGCTTCATGTTCAGATAAGTTCTCCCAGCATGGCAGCAACATGGCCCCCAGAAGACCAGGAGGTCCTGGCTTTTACTGTGTTATGGCAGGTGAGGAAAGAGAGAGAATGAGAAAGAGAAAAAAGGTGTCTTTCCCCATTACTCCAGCAAAAAATCCCAGAGGTGAATCTGATTGGTCCTGCTTAAGCCTTTGCTAAATATAGATAGAGCTGGTCTCAGCTAACACAAAAATGCAATACAGTTTATCTTTCATGCTCCCTTTCTTTCTGCTTTTCAGCCATTTCTGCTACTCCAGTCACCGTGGCTGAGGGCTAGAGTTCTGCAGTTGGCCGGCTGGGAGCATGTGGTGCAGGCTGAGCAGATAAAGTGATCAGTCTGCACCACAGTGTCACAGAGTAAACGCTTAGTAAACAGTAGCTGCTCTTTCGTTGCTACACAGGCACCCAGCCAGGTGCTCCTCCACCGTGACAGCACCCAGGGCTGAGCACCACAGAAGTCCTGGACAGCACCTGGCCTGCTCACCTGGCCTGAGGGTGCTCCCCTCTCACCCTCCCCCTGTTCTCTCCCACCATCTCTACACCTCCCCTCCCCTCCCGCCCTCTTCTCTCCTCCCCTCCTCTCCTTTCCACTGCTCTGAGAATGTACACTAACAGCTGGGGCTCCCTGGCCCACACAGC
This sequence comes from Madoqua kirkii, assembly GCA_006408675.1. NCBI lineage: Eukaryota > Metazoa > Chordata > Mammalia > Artiodactyla > Bovidae > Madoqua > Madoqua kirkii. The sequence continues at coordinate 381 of SJYC01115548.1, read as the reverse complement.
CCTCTGTCTTCTCTGTTGCCTAGCTGGTGAACATCTTCACCCACCCAACTCTGGCCCTGCCCAAGAACAGAAGCCCCTATTGTCTGCTTGTACATCAGAATCGTCTTCTGGGAGGTCACATGCTGGTTGGTGTGTCGAGGGCCCTTAGGTCTGTGCTAAGACTTCAAGTCAGAGGGACAGGACAGGGCCTGGGCTCTCACTGCCTGCAGAAATGAGTCTTTGAGGGCACTTTCTATAGAGAGCATAGCCCTGGCTGCCCACCACCCTCACCCAGAAACATCATCAGAGCTCAGACACAGAGGAGCCAGGGAACGCCTGGAGAACCTGGTCTAAAGCCAAGTATCCTGCCTGGAGGGTTGAGCAGTGGCTGGGGAGGAGGAC
>SJYC01115547.1:0-14201 GCA_006408675.1 Madoqua kirkii | reverse complement strand
GAATTTTCCACAGTTTTCTGTGATCCACACAGTCAAAGGCTTTGTCGTAGTCAATAAAGCAGAAGTAGATATTTTTCTGGAACTCTCTTGCTTTTTCTGTGATCCAATGGATGTTGGCAATTTGATCTCTGGTTCCTCTGCCTTTTCTAAATTCAGCTTTTATCACATAAATTGATTGCTATTGTTGTTCAGTCACTAAGTTGAGTCCAACTCTGCAACCCCATAGACTGCAGTACATTAGGCTCCTTTGTCCTCCACTATCTCCTAGAGTTTGCTCAAATATATGTTCAATGAGTCAGTGATGCTATCTAACCAACTTGTCCTCATGCCCCATTTATGACATTTTGATCTCTGGTTCCTCTGCCTTTTCTAAATTCAGCTTTTATCACATAAATTGATTGCTATTGTTGTTCAGTCACTAAGTTGAGTCCAACTCTGCAACCCCATAGACTGCAGTACATTAGGCTCCTTTGTCCTCCACTATCTCCTAGAGTTTGCTCAAATATATGTTCAATGAGTCAGTGATGCTATCTAACCAACTTGTCCTCATGCCCCATTTATGACATTGTTGGACTGCAAAGAGGTCAAACCAGCCAATCTTAAAGGAAATCAACCCTGAAAATTCTTTGGAAGGACTGATGCTGAAGCTGAAGCTCCAATACTTTGTCCACCTGATGTGAAGAGCCAAGTCATTGGAAAAGACCCTGATGCTGGGAAAGATTGAAGGCAATAGAAGAAGAGGATGGCAGAGGATGAGACGGTTAGGTATCATCACTGACTCAATGGACATGAGTTTGACCAAACTTTGGGAGACAGTGGAGGACAACGGAGCCTGGCATGCTACAGTCCATGGGGTCACAAAGAATCAGACATGATTTAGTAACTGAACAACAACAAAACAAGTTATTATTATTATTGCCAAGGATAGGCAGCAGACTGAACTTTTACCATGAATCACCATCTCCTTTAGTCCTCCCAACCACTCTCTAAGGCTGAAAGCCTTTATCCAGTGCACAGATGAAGACCAGAGACTAAAGGTCAGGTGATTTGACCATGATTCCACAGTCAGCAGTTAGCCGACTGGACTTTAAACATAGGCCACTAGACTCAAGGGTGACTTGACTTAATCCCAATCCTACTGTCAAGGGTGGAAAGCTCAAATCCCAGAGTACACCATGTGAAAGACTGACCAAAAATTAGATGGCAGACAGACATGAGGGCTTAGCATTGCAGATGCTATAGGAAGTGGTCGTGACTGTGACAAACCACGGAGTTTGTCCAGGTGAAGGGGCAGCTGCTTCCCAAGTCCAGGTCAGGACCATGGGGGAACAGAAGCTAAGTGTGGCCAGACCGTCGTGTTTTTCCAAAGAAATATAGACTTTGGTTTGATTTTTAAATGTTGGCAAATTATTTAATATTTTTTAAACACAGGATGACCCAAAGCATATATATTGTTTAAAACTCTCTAAGGGCCAGACTTTACATGCAGTCTCCAGGCCTGGGGTCCCTGCATCTGTAGGGCCCTCATCTCTCCACAGGCTCACACAAGGGGCAGTCAGTTCCAGTCCCATGATCTCCCCTAGCACCCTGTCCTTTCAGCCAGCCCAGTTTTTCCTGGTAGGAAGAAGCAGTCCTGAACTGCAGGTCTGGGTTGGACCACAGGGCACAGCTCGGTTGTGTGCCTCAAATCACCCTCCCCCAAGCTGCCTGCTGGAGCAGCACCAGCTTCTGAAACCCCTTCCCCAAACCTGGCCCACCCCCATGGACCACAGAGCCAACCAGGGCAGGCAGGGTGACAGCAATCTCTCCAGGGCAGGAGCTTGAGGGAGCAGTTCTTCCACTCCAGAACCTTGGGTCCTGCTCAGTGTCACCTGGATAAATGGCAGCTTGAAGTTCTGGAAATATTCCAGGGACTCACAGAGAAGAGGTCTCTGCCGAGGTCCTGGCTCCTATGTTTTGATTCCTGGCTCCTGCCAGGGCTTCCTCTGGTCTCTCATGGGTTCAGCTGTGTCTCATGCATCAAGGTACCTCCTGGCCCCCAGGGCTGGGCACTGTGTCTGGTGGAGAAACAAAGGAGCAAGAGAAAATACAGCGAGACAAAAGGAACAGGAGGGCCAGAGGCAAAGTGGGGCTGTATGAGGGGGACACGACCCCAGACCCTCCCTGTGCAGCCTGCAGGCCCCCGCTGGAGCCCTTGGCTCACCAGCCCTGGGCAGGGAATACAATGGCCTCTAGCGAAAACACCGCCTGGGACACATCAGGGTCATTTCCCCAGGGCAACTTTGAGTCTAGTCCAGAAAAGACAGCCCTCCCCAAAGACCTAGGACCTGCCACCCCATCTACCAAGCCCATCCTCAGAGGCAAACCACAGTTTTATCTTCCTAAACCAGCTTGGATTTCCAAACCCACCTCCTGAGTACTGACCATTTGGCAAGTACATTTATTTAGGTCAATCACAAAGTAATTTCCATGAAATTAGTGATCTCAGGTGGCCTTGGCCTGCAGCAGCTTGAAGTGGGGCTTCAATTCCCAGCCAGAGACTGAGGTCAAACAGTGAGAGCACCAAATCCAAGCCACGGGAGCGGGGGCCAGTAACAAGACCCTGGCTCTTTCACTTAGCAGAAAAGAATTCCCACAGAGATGGGAAGTGGTGAAACAAGTAAAGCATTTATTAGGAGGAAAAAGAGTACCATACATATGGACAGACATACAAATAGGCTCAGCGAGCCCCGCCCTCATGGTAGTTTAAATCACTTTTAAGGGGCATTTCTTCCAGGTTTCGTTTTGCCAATCATATTCCTTTGCCTGGTTCTCAGTCTGCATTTGGGACTTTCCAGGTGGCACTAGTAATAAAGAACCCACCTGCCAATGCAAAAGACGCAGGAGACACTGGTTTGACACCTGGGTCGGGAAGACCCCCTGGAGAAGGAAATGGCAACCCACCCCAGTATTCTTGCCTGGAGAATCCCATAGACAGAGGAACCTGGTGGGCTACAGTCCATGGGGTCGCAAAGAGTCGGACATGACTGAGTGACTGAGCGCGCATGCACGCAAGAGTCCATATTTAGTTGATCTTGGGCTCCTTCCCTGTGTGCGCTCTCATCTCTTAGCCAAGATGAATTCTGGCAAGGAGGCCTATGGGTAGTTGCATCTCTAGTAAGAGATGCTCCCTAGTAAGTGAGGTTCTGCTCCCTCTCTTTTGACCTCTAAGGAGCTTTTCTTTGTGTCTGTAGACAGGGAAGTCCTCTTAACTTGGAGAATGAGGAACATTTGGTCTCTTATCTCTCATCTGGGCAGGTCTGCCCTGCTCCATCATCCTGCTCTAATGCAATTTCTGTCCAACGAGGAGAAACTGTTCAGCCGGGCGCCCATCTATCTCCTGCCTCACTAGGAAGGAAACCATACCCCAGAGACTGGCTGGGGAATACCAATTTTCTGTGCCCCAGAACAGAAGCAGAGAGGGATCAGACCCCCATGTCCTGTATAGAATTTAATGCTAGAATCAATGACACTCACATGGAGACACCCAAAGGCCTCATGAAGCCCAGCCCCTCTCCCCCCACAGCACACTTCGCAGAGGCACAGGCGAGGGAGGAAGGACCCTGCCAAGGTGACACAGAGGCACACCACAGAGTGCCCCAGGGCCGGTCACCCTGAGTCCTGGGCCACAGAGCAGACGGGCTGGTCTCTGCCTCTGGGGTTGCACAGAAGAAGCCTGCTACTCTCCCAAAGAAAGCAAACTGGACTCCCAGAGACCATCCACAGGGCAGCCTGTCCCCTGCCCATCGGATCCGACAGACACACTGCCTCGTATCAAAGCCCATGAGAACACTTTGAACATTTCATACTTTGAAGCTCCCTTTGACTCTAAACCCAGGCCCGCAAAATACCTTTGCAGAAAAATAACCTCGATTTGTCATGGCACATTTTAACTAACACATTTGTATGGTCCCTTGATCCAGCCTGGGCTGACAATAGCTCCCCGGTTTCACTTTAAATATGAGCATTCACACACAGACAAGAAGAATGGGGGTAAAATGGGCAATTACTTTAAAAAAAATTTTTCACAAATGCAAAGACAATTCGCTCCGCTGAGAACAGAGCCTGGCCGCCATGTGACAGATTCATAACCAGGCGGCTCTAACAGCGGATGACAGGCCCCCAACCTCTGAGGGAAAGAAGAGAATGAGGGTGAGGCGTCTGTGGAGCGGGAAATGGGATTTGAGGCCCTTAATTTGCAGGTCACTGGTTTTAATTTATCCCCAACGCCCTGTCACTAGGAGTTCCTACGTCTGGCCGCTGGGGAAGAGCAGGCATGCCTGGGTGTTGACGGGCAGTGGGAGTCTGGGGGAGCAGATCCAGGAAGCTGCTGGTGGGAAGGCTTGGCTGCGGAGTTCAGGCACCTGGGGCCGCTGGTTGGAGCTGAAAGTCTGTCTACAGCTGGGAAGGGGAGGGCAGGTCCCCCTTCACTTCCGTTAGACCTCTAATCCGTCAAGTCCACACTGGCCCAGGATCCCAGGACCCTTCACCACCCCCCCCAGTTACTTCACAGGGAAAGCGGCACAGGCCTCATGTGCAGAATGTGGACTCTCCCAGCGACCCCAGGAGGTGGACCCATCTCACACCCATTTCTTAGAACTCAGACAGGGCCAAGGTTTGCCCTGGAAAGGGGCAAGAGCCAGCCCTCAAACCCAGGTGAACCCAGCTCCAAAACTGGTGTGGCCACTGGCTCAGGCCACCTCTACCTTCACAGCCTGTGCACTCAGGTAAGTGGGTGCCTTTCAACGCACAGTGGGAGGGTGTTCAGCTTTCGGAAGGAAGGAGATTCAGGCACCAGCTACAACAAGGATGAGCCTTGAGGACATTATGCTAAGTGAACTAAAGTGAAAGTGAAATCACTCAGCTGGGTCCAACTCTTTGCGATCCCATGGACTATAGCCTACCAGGCTCCTCAATCCATAGAATTTTCCAGGCAAGAGTACTGGAGTGGGTTGCCATTTCCTTCTCCAGGGAATCTTCCCAACTCTGGGATCAAACCCGGGTCTCCCGCATTACAGGCAGACGCTTTACCATCTGAGCCACCAGGGAAGCCCAAATGAATGAAACTAGACCCAAAAAGTCAGATAACAGTATGATTCCACCTATGTGAGGTCCCCAGGGGAGTCAAATTCACAGAGACAGAAAGTAGAAGGGACGGTGCCAGGAGGGTGGGAGTAGATATTTAATGGGGACAGTGTTTCAGTTGGAGAAGATGAAAAAGTCCTGGAGACCAACAGTGGTAATGACTGCATAACAGTGTGAATATGCTTAGTGCCACAGAACTGCATCTCAAAAATGGTTAAAATGGTAAATTTTACATTACATCTTTTTTTGATTGGCATGTAATTGCTTTACAATGTTGTGTTGACTTCTGCTATGCAACAAAGTGAATCAGCTATAAGTATACATATAACCTCTCTCTCTCAGATCTCTTTCCCAACCCTTCCCTCATCCCACCCCCATCCCTCTAGGTCACCAGAGATCACCAAGCTGAGTTCCCTGTGCTATAAGACACCTTCCCACTAGTTATCTATTTTATATATTTCAATGCTACACTCCCAGTTTGTCCCACCCTCCCCTTCCCATATTATGTCTACATGTTTGCTCTCTGCATCTTCATCTCTATTACTGCTCTACTGAGAAGTTCATTGGTACCATTTTTCTGGATTACACACATGTATGTGAATACTCACTGGAAGGACTGATGCTGAAGCTGAAGCTCCAACACTTTGGCCTCCTGATGCAAAGAGCCAACTCACTGGAAGAGACTCTGATGCTGGGAAAGACTGAGGGCAGGAGGAGAAGGGGGCAACAGAGGATGACATGGTTGGATGGCATCACCATCTCAATGGACATGAGTTTGAGGAAACTCTGGGAGATGGTGAAGGACAGGGAAGCCTGGCATGCTGCAGTCCATGGAATTGGACACAACTGAGGGACTGAACAACAGCAGCAGCAATACGATGTTTATTTTTCTCTTTCTGATTTATTTCACTCTGTATGACAGACTGTATGTCCATCCACATCTCTAAAAATAACCAATTTCATTGCTTTTATGGCTGAGTGATATGCCATTGTATATATGTACCACATCTTCTTTATTCATCCATCTGTCTCTGGACACTTAGACTGCTTCCAGGTCCTGGCTACTGTAAATAGCGCTGGAATGAATGGTGTACATGTGTCTTTTTGCATTATGGCTTTCTCAGGGTATATGCCCAGGAGTGTGATTGCTAGGTCAGATGGTGGTTCTATTTTTAGTTTTTAAGGAACCTCCGTACTGTTCTCCAGAGTGCCTGGTTGGGTCCATGTTACCACTGACTTGGTCTCTTCCAGCCACTGTAACAAAATACCACAGACTGGGTCACTTGTGAAAAACACGCATTGATTTTTCAAGGTTCTCGAGGCAGGAAGTCCAAGAGCAGGGTGCCAGCATGGCTAGGTTTTAGTGGAGGCTTGCTTTAGGTTGCAGATGGCCAGCCACTCACGTCCTCACATGGTGGGGGGCGGGGCAGAGTTCCTTGTGTTAGTCACTCAATGTGTCCAATTCTTTGCGACCCCATGGACAGCAGCCTGCCAGGCTCCTCTGCCCATGGAATTTTCCAGGTAAGAATACTGCAGTGGGTCGCCACTGCCTTTTCCAGGGGATCTTCCCAACCCAGGAATAGAACCCAGGTCTCTTGTATTGCAGACAGATATTTTACCATCTGAGCCACCAGGAAGCACCAGGAGAGCTCCTTGGGACCACTTTAGGGCACTCATTCCAGTCTTGAGCGCTCCATCCTCACGACCTAATCACCTTCCAGGGGCCTCACCTCCCAGCACCATCACCCTGGGAGGTTGAGATTTCAGTAGGAGATTTTGGGGACACAAACATGCAGCCCGCAGCAGCCACAGAAAGAAGATGCATTGTGGAGCCTGATGTGTTCCCTGCTCTGCTTCCCTTCCACTCAGTCTCACTAAAGAGTCATTTCATAAGCAGGATGCTCTGCCAGGCATGAGGGCTGGAGATGAAATACTGTTTCTACTCCAGAGAGACCAGAGGCCCAGTGAGGGGGGAAAAGACTGGAAAACTCACAGCCCCTCACTATGCCCACAGGTACGTGGCTCTACGCAGGGACACCAGGCTGGGAGCCTGGCCGGTGTCCGGGAAGAGCCATGCGGGCCATGGGGCCACCTCCACCACAGGAAGGGTCTGCTCAGACCTTCTGCTGCTAATAAAAAGTGCAGCACTCAAACACGGATGCTTTCTCGCCCTTCATCCCAGAACCCTCCAAGGCCACGTACGGAAGCTGAAGGTGCATGACACATGCCAGGTACCCTGTTTCCATTTGGGTCTCCATCGGAGTGAACCTGCGCTCTTGGCGTGTGAAGAATGTGATGTTTACTCATCACCTCCCTGGCCTTCTTCACGCTCCATCTACAGGGATGGGACGGAGAGATGGCCGTGGCCAGCGCCTCTGGCCCGCAGCACCAGACAGAGCCAGAACATCAACCCAAGTCTCACGTCGAACCTCACTTCGAATGTCATCCATCTGGAATTTATTAAATCTTGACAGTGTCTGTTTGAGGTCTTTGTCATTTTCCATGCCCAGGCTTATTTTTTACTTTGGCAACTTGTCGAACAAGCTTTCCATGGAGCAACTGCTTTATGTAAATAGAAGTCCCTCGGTCTGGCTGTGATGGAGCACACCTAATAGAACTGCTCATGTTGTATAAAGATTCCGTATCTGATTGTTGACAGCTCTCATCTTCAAAGAACCCATGCCGTGAGGCCAGCTGCACTGCTCAGCAGTGTCGCCAGACAGACACCCTGGATCACATGGCTGGTGCTTCTCCAGGCAGTCAGGACAAAGGTAAGGCTGATTCCCGTGCCGAGAACCCAGTGCCCCAGCAAGGAGGTCCTTGCCTTTAAGACGCTTTCGCATCAGTATGCATTTGATGAACCTGATCCAAGGCAACTCACTGAAGTTAATCCCAGGATGGCCTGGGCCATCGGGGAGTCATTGAGCATTACACACAGCTCTGTATATCTCTGTTAACCAATTGGTGCTGCAGGGCTGCAGACTCTGGAAGGCTTCAGACAGAGGTGGGACGCAGCAGCAGGCAGTTCAGACCATGGGTAGTTGGCGAGCTGACTGTGATGATCCTTCCGTCATCAGCTCAATGGGTTGGACCGTCAGCCATGATTGAGCAGTCTCCCAAACACTGTCCTATAGATACAGCTGCCCACAAGGCAGATATCCTCTTTCTGGGAGGTGCCCCTGATCTATAAGATGGCCCCTGGCAACTCATATATTCCACATGATCCCACCCCTGATGGCAGCTCAGGAGCACACATCTGACCCAACTCGAGCTGATTGGATGGCCTTTCCTGGGACAGCTGTGTTGGAGCTGAGTGAAGAAATCACCTGTCCAAGCAGCTAGGGGGTAACCCACAAGCTCCAGGGCCAGGGCAGCCACAAAGATGGAGGAGAAACCTGGGCCATGTGGTCAGGGAAAAACGAAGAGGAGAAGCAGAGGGGAAGGACAGGTGGAACTGCCAGTCCTGCCAGGCTGAGGTTGTTCTATGTCCCTCCCTGTGTTCCCAGGGACGTGCCCTGGGCTGGAGCAGTGGTGTTCCTGTCTGAGCTCTGTCATGCAGGCATCATTTCCACGGGGTTAGGAAGGTGAACCATCAAAGCAGGGCTGGTCCAACCAGAGGAAATGGCAGGTAAGCCCAGATCTAAATTTCAGTACGGAAAGCATGTCAGTTTCAAACCCGCTTTGTGTAAAAATCAAAATTTTGCTTAATCATGAGTGGTAATAATGTTGATTTATGGAAAAACATCTTATTTAAGGCAATAAGTAGCCAGCTTTGCCAGCACATGAAGAGTCGAAGAGAACCTGAATTCTCGAATTCATGAATGAGTCTCCTGGAATGGCATTACTGGATGTTTGATCTTTGCTTCCTTCTGAACATGTCAAAAGTCTTTGATGATATCAGATCTGTACATGAGAGGAAGAGGGAACGGAACAGCCCAGAAGAATGCAGAGCTAAGACTCAGGACATGGGTTCATCCTTTAAGAATAAAACATAAACTTAAAGAGAAGAAGGCTATGAGGGAAGAGATTAATTAAAACCTAAACTAAGACTCCTACCAAAAATAAACAGATAGATAGATGGATAGATACATAGATATAGATGGATGGATGAAAGGATGGTTAGATAAAGATGTGTGCAAGCTCAGTCAGTCTTGTCTGACTCTTTGCAACCCCATAGACTGTAGCCCACCAGGCTCCTCTGTTCAAAGAATTCTCCAGGCAAAAATGCTGGAGTGGGTTGCCATTTTCATCTCCAGGGGATCTTCCTGACCCAGGGGTCAAATCTGCATCTCCTGAATCTCCTGCATCGGCAGGCAGGTTCTTTTCCACTGAGCCACCTAGGAAGCCCAATAGATAGAGACAGAGAGATAGATATAAATGAATGGATGGATAGATAGATCCTAAGCTGGCCTCAACCACTTCTACATTCTATCTACTGCTGCGTGACTAGTTAATACAAACATTACCGGTTAACAATAATGCACGTTTCTTACCTCTCAGTATCCGTGTGCTGGGATTCTGAGCACAGAAAAGCCAGATCCTCTATTCAGGGTCTCAGAGGCTAAAATCAAGGTGTTGGCCAGCTGTCTTCTCATCTGGAGCCCACGATCCTCTTCTGACCCCATTCAGGGTGTTGGCAGAACCCAGTTCTAGCACTTGTAGGGCTGAGGTTAGTTCCCATCAGTCTTAGCCCCTGCAGGCCACACCCAGGTTTGAGCCACCTGGCCTGATCACACGTGGCAGCACTCTTCTTCAAGGCCAGGAGACTGACTCCTGGAAGGTCCGGTCTCATTCAAGAACTCATCTGATTAGGTCAGGCCCATGAACTGCATGCTCAACTGCTCAGTCGTGTCCAACTCCTTGTGACCCCATGAACTGTACCCTGCCAGGCTCCTCTGTTTATGGATTTCTCTAGGCAAGAATACTGGAGTGAGTTGCCATTTCTTATTCCAGGGGATCTTCCTGACCCAGGGATCTAGTGTGCATCTCCTGCATTGGCAAGTGAATTCTCTACCACTGAGCCACCTGGGAAGCCCTTTGTCCTGTTAAGTGACTTAATCACTGACACTTTAGTTTAGTTCAGTTCAGTCACTCAGTAGTGTCTGACTCTTTGCAACCCCATGGATTGCAGTACACCAGGCTTCCCTGTCCATCACCAAATCCCGGAGCTTGCTCAAACTCATGTCCGTCGAGTCGGTGATGCCATCCAACCATCTCATCCTCTGTCAACCCCTTCTCCTCCTGCTTTCAATCTTGCCCAGCATCAGGGTCTTTTCCAATGAGTCAGTTCTTCGAATGAGGTGGCCAAAGTACTGGAGCTTCAGCTTCAGCATCAGTCTTTCCAATGAATATTCAGGACAGATTTCCTTTCGGATTGATTGGCTGTATCTCCTTGCAGTCCAAGGGACTCTCAAGAGTCTTCTCCAACACCACAGTTCAAAAGCATCAATTCTTCAGCCCTCAGTTTTCTTTACGGTCCAATTCTCACATCCATACGTGACTACTATAAAAAACATAGCTTTGACTAAATAGACCTTGTTGGCAAAGTAACGTCTCTGCCTTATAATATGCTGTCTAGGTTGGTCATAGCTTTTCTTCTAAGGAGCAAATGTTTTTTAATTTCATGGCTGCAGTCACAGTCTGCAGTGATTTTGGAGCCCAAGAAAGTAAAAGTCTGTAATAGGTAAATATAATAGGTAGCTAGCTCAATCACTTAGCTGTACACCTGAAACTAACATGACATTGTAAATCAAATACACACTTCAATTTTTAAAAATAAAATACTGTATTGTACATTTGAGTCTCGCTAACAGAAAAGATTTTAATGTTCTCACCACAAAAAAGAAATGGTAACTGTGTGACAGGATAGTAGTGTTAGCTAAGGCTATCAGTGGTGACCATTTTGCAACATATGCTGCTACTGCTAAGTCGCTTCAATCATGTCCGACTCTGTGCGACCCCATAGACAGCAGCCCACCAGGCTCCCCCGTCCCTGTGATTCTCCAGGCAAGAACATTGGAGTGGGTTGCCATTCCCTTCTCCAATGTATGAAAGTGAAAGTGAAGTCGTTCAGTCGTGTCTGACTCTTAGCAACCCTATGGACTACAGCCTACCAGTCTCCTCCATCCATGGGATTTTCCAGGCAAGAGTACCGTAGTGGGGTTTTGCAACATATAAGTGTGTCAAATCACCAGATTGTGCACCTTAAACTTGCACAATGTTCTATGTCAACTATGTCTCGATAAACCTCGGAAATAATGGACCTCAGCCACTCTGCCATGTGGATGAACTTGAGAATAGAACTTTTGGCTAAAAGGACAAGAGCTGAGTGTCTTGAGAAGCTCAAATCCTGTCTCTGCCAGAAATGAGGGGGGAGCCTTCTAAGCTGGTTCTCCAAACTATTATCCTGGGGGTCTTCGTAATGCTTTATTATAAACCACAGAGTATTGTTTGAAAGAAAATGAGTTGTGTTGAAAGAACCTCAGTCAGTAGGGCTTGGAATGCTTCCTGAGGTCACCTGATAAAATCATTCTACAGGGAGGCAAAGGAATTACACAGGGAGGTCTACACTCTTGGGGCACTCATGTCACAATGCAGGTGTTGGATAGTCTTTCAACAATCCCCTAAGAAGTCCACGATGACCACTCAGAGATCACACAACTGCACTTTTCAAGACAAAGTGAAAAGAAGTGAATCATCTGTATTAGAAAAATAGGTACATGTGGCCTAGAACACAACTTTCAGCATTGGACACGAGTTCAAGGAGTCTTGTAATCTTCTCTTCCTCATCCCCAGCTTAACAGTTCAGTCCATAAGCCCTTAGTCAGGGCCCAGACAGGCAGCTTCAGGGGCCAGGGCACATGGTGGTGTAGGGTAGGGTGGTAGGGGCCATGGCCACATAGCACAACATGCCAGCTATGAACAGGAATGAGAGGGGAGATTGGCCCATGGAACAGGGGCAGCTGGAAATTGCCCTGATAACAACCTACTGTAGGGTGTTGGAGCCTCTGCAGGGTGAGGATAGAATAGGGGTTATAAGCAGCCAGTGTAGGGTTCTGGCACCCAAGCAAAGCAGCTTGGGGGGGGGAGGGGTGGCAGGGGGCTGGTGGTGCAGGAGCTGAGGAGAGACAGTGGTGATAGAAGGAAGATTGGTTACAAACCAGTTCTAGCCTGCAGGGTTGGCTGAATAAATTATAGTCCCTCCATACCACAGGATATTATGTAGTCATTAAAGCCGACATTGTAGAAAAACATTTAATGACATGAAAAGATGCTCATGAAATATTGAGGGGGATAAAGCAAGTTGAAAAAACTACACGTGATGCTCCTAATGATGTCTATTGCGACTCCCCGCTGCTGTGTAAGAATCCAGCCAAACACTTCATGTCCTATGGTTCTGCTCCTGCATTCTGTGGGCCCAGCACGGCCAGGGGGCATAGAGGGTGGGCTCCTCTCTGCTCCTGGGCACAGCGGACCCGGGCTGAGATGGTGCACACAGCTCAGGAGGAACTGGAGGATACTTCCAACACAGAGGCTTGACTCACATGCCCAGCACCTGGGCTGGGGTGCCTGAAGGACAGGGCAGCCAGGACAGTCAAGCAGAGTGCCTATGGTGGCCTTCCCAGCATGGTAGCTCAGGGCTCCTAGGGTCCATGTTTTGCTGAACTAGGGACACAGAGCATGGCCTTTATGACCTAACCTGGAAGTCATAGGGTCACGTCCACCTTACTCTACTGGTGGAGCTGGTTACAAAGACCCTCCAAGATGAGGGCACTGACCCCACTTCTCACTGGGAGGAGAGCCCAAGCACTGGAAGCCATGGTTAAAAACCATCACATCCTTCCTCAAAATAAGCAGAATGGCCCCTGATGTCAACCATTGATTTCTAAGAGTGGTGAGATTCTAGCTGGGGTTTTCCTTCCTTGTGCTTCTCTGTGTTTTTCAAATATTCTACAGTGATGATGGACTACTCATTAAATAGGAAAAAAGAGATAAAATTTACCCCAAGGGCTTTCCTTCCCACAGGCTACTCACACCGTTTTGCACCTTCTGGATGCACAGGTGTCCTCTTCCTGTGGGTCTGCTGGGCCCCTGCACCCACGGAGGAGCCCTTGTTGGGGGAGGGAGAAGGCTTCTCTCTCCTGCAGTATTCCAGGGACAGTCTCCATGTCTCCTGAGGATCATGGATGAAGACACAAACAGAACAGAGTTTAAGTCAGAGAACAAGGTACCTCGGACAAGTGGTAAGAAACCTCCATAAAAAGGAACAAAATCATGCCATTTGCAGAGATGTGGATGGACCCAGATTGATGCTTTTGAACTGTGGTGTTGGAGAAGACTGTTGAGAGTCCCTTGGACTGCAAAGAAATCAAAGAGGTCCATCCTAAAGAAAATCAGTCCTGAATAATCATTGGAAGTACTGATGTTGAAGCTGAAGCTATAGTACTTTGGCCACCTGATGTGAAGAACTGACTCGCTGGAAAAGACCCTGATGCTGGGAAAGATTGAAGGCAGGAGGAGAAGGGGATGACAGAGGCTGAGATGGTTGGATGGCATCACTGACTCGAAAGACATGAGTTTGAGCAAGCTCTGGGAGATAGTGGAGGACAGGGAAGCTTGGCGTGCTGCAGTCCATGGGGTCACAAGAGTCGGACACGACTGAGCGACTAAACTGAACTGAGATGTTGGCAGGAAAGCCAGGAAGGTTGCTGCTTCCTCCTGTTTCTGCAGACTCTGGGTTTGCTTGAGAAAGCTGAAGGTTTGATGACACAGGCTCATCCTCCTGCAGCCTCCAACAGGTGACACCTGTCTTACTTGCTCCAGTTCCCTGGGCCCCCAAGGGAATTCTCAGGTGGTGTTCAGTTCAGTTCAGTTCAGTCGCTCAGTTGTGTCCGACTCTTTGCGACCCCATGAATCACAGCATGCCAGGCCTCTTTGTTCATCACCATCTCCCAGAGTTCATTCAGACTCACGTCCATTGAGTCAGTGATGCCATCCAGCCATCTCATCCTTGGTTGTCCCCTTCTCCTCCTGCCCCCAATCCCTCCCAGCATCAGAGTCTTTTCCAATGAGTCAAC
>SJYC01115546.1:0-81206 GCA_006408675.1 Madoqua kirkii | reverse complement strand
TTCTAATAATCAGTGTAATAGGTGCTTAATAAACAGGTGGAGAATGGATGGACGATGGATGAAAGATGGATGGCTGGATGGAAAATAGATGGATAGATGAATGATGGGTGGATGGATGAAAGGAAGATAGATGGATAGAAAAAAGGAAGATGGACAGATGGAAAATGGATGGAAGGAAGGAAGATGGATGGATGGGCTGTTACTTTTTAATTCACATTCCCATTTAGTGAATACAGACAGACATCACCTTATTGGGCTTTGTTTTATTGCACTTCAAAGATATTGCATTTTTTACAAATGGAAGATTCGTGGTAATCCTGCATTGATGAAGTCTATCAGCACCATTTTTACAACAGCATTTTCTCACCTCATGTCTCTGTGTCACACTTTGGTGATACTCAAAATGGTTCACAATTTTTCATTATTATTATATTTTTATGGTGATCCATGATTAGTAATCATTGATGTTACTACTACCAGTCATTGAATGCACAGATGATGGTTAGCAGGTTTTAGCAGTAGAGTGTTTTTTAATTAAGGTATGTACATTTTTCAGACATAATGCTATTGCACACTTAACAGACTACAGTAGAGTGTAATCATAACTTTTATATGTACTGGGAAAAAAATTGATTGACTCATTGCATTGTGATACCCACTTTCCTGCCGTGGTCTGGAACTGGATCTGCAGTACCTCCAAGTTATGCATGTGTTTCTGTCTTCCAGAGACAAAATTCTAATCCAGTTTGATGGGAAAAATGGAAACAGTGACAGATTTTAATTTCTTGGGCTCCAAAATCACTGTGGAAGGTGACTGCTGCTGCTGCTGCTAAGTTGCTTCAGTCGTGTCCGACTCTGTGCGACCCCATTGATGGCAGCCCACCAGGCTCCCCCGTCCCTGGGATTCTCCAGGCAAGAACACTGGAGTAGGTCGCCATTTCCTTCTCCAATGCATGAAAGTGAAAAGTGAAAGTAAAGTCGCTCAGTTGTGTCCAACTCTTAGTGACTACAGCCATGAAATTAAGATCTTTGCTCCTTGGAAGAAAAGTTAAGACAAAACTAGACAGCATATTAAAAAAGCATAGACATTACTTCACTGACAAAGGTCCATACACTCAAAGCTATGGTTTTTCCAGTAGTCTTCTATGGATACGAAAGCTGGAGTGCTGAGTGGTGAAGAATTGATGCTTTTGAACTATCGTGTTGGAGAAGACTCTTGACAGTCCCTTGGACAGCAAGGAGATCAAACCAGTCAATCCTAAAGGAAATCGACTCTGAATATTCATTGGAAGGACTGATTCAGAGGCTGAAGCTCCAACACTTTGACCACCTGATAGGAAGAACCAACCTTGATGCTGGGAAAGACTGAGGGCAAGAGGAAAAGGGGTGACAGAGGATGAGATAGTTGGATGGCATCGCAGATGCAATGGACATGAGTTTGAGTAAACTCCAGGAGACAGCAAAGGACAGGGAATCCTGGTGTACTGCATGAGGTTGCAAAGAGTCAGACACAACTATGACTGAACCACAGCACTGATGGGAATTATTAATACATGAATGTGGTTGGCCTTGCTCAGGACCACATTTCAAGTATCGGAAGATTCCCAGGCACCAAACTATGAGCTCCTATTTAGTTACAGTGACCTTTGCCTCCTCTGATCATCCCTGTTGCCCTGTCCCCTCAGCCCCCTGTTCAGGCCACTGTGCAGGGCTGCCGACTTTCCCTGATTGCTGTTCCTAAAAATAGGAATGTCCTCTAAATCTGGCTTATCCACTATCTATGGAGAAAGACACAGTTTTTTTGTTCAATTTGTCACAAACCTGTACTTTTGTGAAATATGGTAAAAATGAACTAGAAAAATGAAATGAGGAAAAGACACAAACTAAGAGCCCCCAATTTTTTACTAGATTCAACAGACACAAAATTACTCTGAAATTTGCTACACAGACTCTAAACAGTTACTCTGAATGTCTGTGCTTATCTTGTCCAAACTGACAAGTGAGGGACCGCCTTGGAGCAGCTGTGTGGATTCTGAGATGAGAGAGCAGGTGTGGGGCCAGCTGTCTGTGGCCCCAGCGTGAGGCAGGGAGGCCCACAGGCAATGCCCCACCTGCTTCTCCGGAGCCCAGAGAGCCTGACCTAGACAGCCCACCTGCCCCTAGGCTGGCCCAGCTCCTTCCTCTTGCCGAGGGCCAGAATCCAGGCAAAATACCTGCCTTCAACAAGCTGGTATTCAATGTGGGGGAGGCAGAAAATAGTTAATAACTAGATACAGGGGTGTTGATGCTGAAAGTTGGACTCTGTGCACTGATGCCAGATTGAATCTCAGAGACAAGTGTTTTGGGTGAAGTGGAAAAGAATGGCCTTATTACTTTGCCAGGCAAAGGGGGCCACAGCTGGTTCCTGCCCAGAAAACCTCTGTCCCCACCCAGGAGAGTTTGGTACAGAGTTTCATAGCAATAGTTCAAGGGCAAGTTTGCTGAAAAGGATCAGCACTCCTTTAATCTGGCCCCAGGTGGTCTCCTGATGGGCTTCTGTGGTTTTTGAGGTTATCGAACTGTGACTTTCTCTTTGGATTGAAGAGTGCTTCATCAAGCAGTTAACATCTTCCACTTGATGGGAGTTTAGTTCTGCAGAATGTCTCAAAGATACTCCTGTGTGCACCCCTTGAGGGAAGCCAGGACCTGCCCCAAGGCTGCACTATTCTTTCTTTCTCCTCCCTTGTCTCTGCATCCTCTCCCTTCCCTGACTGGCAAATGCTTGAATCTGCCCTTTGGAACCCAGGGAAGGTCATGGAGACTGAAGTCTACTTCCTACAAACAAGAAATGGGGGACATCGAAGGGCCTCTGTGTCCAGAAGCCCCACAGGGTCCTGCTCGGTTTCAGAGTCAGGTGGTGTATGTGAGAGGGCAGGACCACAGGAAGGTGATCAGGAAGGGCTGATGGAGATCACAGCGACCTGAACACAAGCAGGAGGGTGCCATGCCAACTCCAGACAGAGCATCCCAGGCAGTGGGAAGGGCAGATGCAGAGGACCGAGATGAGTGTTCCAGAAACACATCTTCCAGGAAGAAAAAGGGGGATGAGCAGATGGAGGGAGGCCCAGCACTGCCATTCACCATAGCTGAAAGCCTTTGGCCTTGAACCTGAGGGTGAGAAGCAACTACACCTTGCCCTTCAGTCCCAGGTGGGGCTGTATGGGATTAAGGCTGGCAGTCTCTCTCTCTCTCTCTCTTTCTCTCTCTCTCTGTCTCTCTGTCTCTCTGATGGCTTCTACATGTGTTACCTTGAACTTGATGCTGACCACAGTAGCCTGTTTGTGGCCAATCAAACATACATTGCACATCTGCTTTAATTATTAAAGAGAAGGGCGCACTTACCAGAAGTAAGGAGCGTCTATGTTAAAAATAAAGATTTAATGCCTCTTTCTCAGACAACAATGCTGGTTACTCATTTGATGGTCAGACTCCCTTCCCAGGTGCCAAGGCCACACTGATGACCTGGGTACATGGGGATCTGGTTTTCTGAAACCAGAAAGAAGTTCTCCCTGACTTGATGTTCTCTGTTCTGACAAGACAGAAATCCATGCTGAGAACTCTGCTTCTCCAGAGCAGATCCTCAGAGTAATCTGAGAGGCTGGCTTCTGGGCTGTAGTCCTCAGTTTGGCTCAGGTCAACTCATCCCTATTATTATTGGTTGTTTATTGATGATTTTCATCAACAGCAGGAACAAGTCAGATCTTTATACCCCATCGAGGGCAGCTTCATGTGTCCCCACTTCAGTTTTATTGTTGGCACACCCAACACGAGACTGTAGAGCAGGTATTAAAGTAAAGAAAGGAAATATCCTTCTTTTAAGGAGATAAGGAGAGCAACAGGTTGTCTTTCTCAGGGCCAGCCATCAGGAGCAGAGGGAAAGCTTCCAGAAGTTTTACTGGGGTTCATGCTTTGGAAATGGACCACTGAGGGTTTTGAAGGGCTTCCCTGGTGGCTCAGCGGTAATGAGGGAGACCTGTAATGCAGGAAACCTGGGTTTGATCCCTGGGTTGGAAAGATCCTCTGGAGAAGGGAATGGCTACCCACTCCAGCATTCTGGCCTGGAGAATTCCATAGATTGTATAGTCCATAGGATCACAAAGAGTTGGACATGATTGAGCAACTTTCATTTCACACTCACTGAGGCTTTTGTATCACACTCAGGAGGCCAGGGCCCCATGTGGCATCTGAAAGAGAAAGAAATAAGAAGAGAACCATAATAGTCTCCACTAATAAGAAACAATGGCTCCCAGAGTTACTTTGGAGAAGATGAGGAATTGGAGGGAATTTAGCCCTTACAGAGTGAAATGTTCTGTTAAATTACTAAAAGGAGAGATTCCGGTTCCTTTGAACCTGAAAGATACAGTAATCACTGAACCAGAACACTCAGCAGGAGATGTTTTATGGGACCTAATTAAAGCCAAGAGGGAGGAGCAAGTCATGAGAACTGGGTAAGAGGATCCATCACAGGTCCCGGTGAACAGAGCTTGGGCACAGCCACCAAGGCGGTCTCCAGGGACGGATGTGACCCAGCTGTACAGAAGCCAAAACGGTAAGGACCAGGGCTGGGGCTGCTCCCAGTCCCAGGACGAGGCCAGGCTCTGAAGTGGTGCAGCGTGCGTGAGTGTCCCCTCCAGAGTTCTGCTCGAGGGCAGGTCGTTTGCTCACACACAGGGATCCACAGAGACATGTGCACACAGACACAGGCACACACAGACACAAGCACACGAACACGTTCATAATACACACATGTGCAAGAGTATATGCATATCCATGACTTCCCTGGCGTCTCAGCTAGTAAAGAACTCACCTGCCAATGCAGGAGATGCAAGAGACACAGGTTCAATTCCTGGGTCAGGAAGATCCCCTGGAGAAGGAATGGCAACTCACTCCAGTATTCTTGCCTGGAGAACCCCACATGGGGTCGCAAAGAGTAAGATACATCTTAGCGACTAAATAATAACAACAAACATGCATATTCATAAGTGCACACATATATACGCATGTACGTAAACAGTCAACCAAAGCCCCATGTGAGCCCAGCTCTATGGCTCTCGTTGTTGCAGTCCAGTCTTATCACTCACCTAAGTGGTCCACGCCTATTGTGAACCCACTACTTTGCTGGAAAATCAAGACCACATGTGTCCAACTGGGACACACAGAAGAACCCAGAATCCCATTTCATCCTTCAGGAGAAAAAGTCAGTTTCCTAGAGTCAAGAATATAAAAGCCATCTGCATAACTGAATCACTCTGCTATACCCTTGAAACTAACACAATGCTGTACATTAACTATCCTTCAGTAAAAATTTTAAAGGGAAAAGAAAAGCCTGGGATTTTTCTTTAATGGAGAAATGTGATTTAACAAAGGGAAGGCGTCAGCTTGAAGCACAGCCAGAGGCAAGGCCCTTGGCAGGCAGTTGGTGCAGTCAGCTCATCTGATCGACTTCCATCTGACTTACCGGGAGACAGTGTGAGATGAAGAGGAAGGGGACATGGGGGTCTTTGGGAGCTCTCCTTTGAGCAGAGAGGGGCCAGCTCCTGCTCTGTGCTCCTCAGCTGGAGAGAGACCTCCACCCACCACTCCCGGAGAGCTCCTGTGCGGCAGCCCCGACCCCCATCAGAGAGGGTCCCGTGCCTGCCATCTCCAGGGAGATTCCAGAGTTCTGCTCTAAGTTCTCCACTTGCGACTGCTTCAGCCCCCCAACCCCCAACCCCCATCCCCACCCCCAGGAAAGGGTCAAAGCTCTACCAGGCAATCAGCAGTCTCCGTCCAAAGCAATCAGGCACGTTGACAGATCTCTTAGAAAAATGGGAAGAACGTGAGGTGAGCAAGGACATCATTTGGCTGTTTCTCCCCTCGAGGCATTTGTATTCCCAAGGCATTTGAGCTGCGATTTCACCCAACACTTTTGCCCCCATTCGTTTTGTTTCACTGGCAGCTGCCAGCAGGGTGATGGAGTGGAGAGTGCCCAGAGCCAGGTGCCATGGCCAGCCCCCGCCCACCTCTGTGGCCTCTGACAGACCCTTAACCTTATCAGCCTGCAAATGAGCAGTATCAGGTTGGAGGCTTTGGACTTGTCATAGGAGATGCTCAGCAACCAGAGGCCTCTCCCAAGGCTGCCACCAAGACCCCTAGGGGAAGAGGGATTGAGGAAGTGGGGAGCCTGGGTGCCAAGGAAGAGAGTGAACCCCTCAAGAGCACACCTTGAACCTGCTTTCTTCTCCTTGTTCTGAAACCCAGTGTGGACCTCCCTGACCACCACTGCTCTTGCTGAAGCCCTGGGGGCACATCCAGGCTCACGGAGGGCGAAGGGCAGGTGGGGAACCAAAGAGCTATGACGTTTCCTCTATGTGGGTGGGGCGGAGGTCCCAACACTCCGCCAGGGACCCCAGGCCCCATAGGGGCTGACTCAGCACAAGCAAAGGCAGGCTCAGTCCCACAAGTCCTGGAAAGTGATGAGCGGGGGAAGGAGCCTCTGATAGTTCAATAACTCAGACATCGTCCTGGCAGAGCCACCTGGAGACCCAGGGCAGGGACCCTGGGGACCATCGTCGTGAGATCTGTGACCCTGCTGCAGGGTCTCAGAAACAAGAAGGCAGTGCTTAGAGAGCAGGGCTCCAGCTGACTGGAGGGGCGTTTCAGGCCAGGAAGGTACAGGGAGAACCAACTTTGAGGGTCCACTAACAGGGGTCCATTTACTGATAGCTGCCGCTATTTAGCACCTGACTAGGGGAGACAGTTACCCCAGGCTCCCCCCCATCACAGGTTTACCTGCCCACCTGAGCATCAGCCGGGATCGCAACTTTGACCAGAAAGCTCAGCCTCTCCCAGCAGATGAATGCCTGTGTTACATCAACAGGACGATGTGGGGGAGGCCGGAAAGGCCTTCCCTGTTGACAAGTGGGTAAAACCCAAACAAAAAGCTTCAGAAAGCTGGATGGGAACACCAATGACCAGGGGGAGATGGAAGCCGGGGACAGAAAGGCCCCCTCAGGCTTGCCCTTGTCCTGAGAAACACAGAGTCCTGGGAGAAACTCAAGGAACAAGAGTGGAGTCAGAAGGGACCCCACATCCCTTGCTGAGGGCACAACAGGTAGCTGTGGGTGGACAGGGAGCCAGGGCATCTCAGGGGGCTCTGCCAAGCCCTGCCCTGAGCTCTGTTTCTAACTGCCCAGAGCCAGGACTGGGTAGAAAGCCCTGGTTCCCTAGAGCCTTGGAGACATGGATCTCTCTGCCAACGCCTGGGAAAGACCAGCCATGGCTCTGCGTGACGTGGCCAGCAGCAGCTGGAAGCCCCTGACTGCATCCCTCCAAACATGTGAGATACTGATTTCCCAAGTCCTGACCACAGACACTCAACTTCTTGGGGGGAGGGGGGCGAGGGCACATCCTGACAACTCTCAGAGTCATGCCCTTGAGCTCAGGACCTGAAGAACCAGGCAGAGGGCGTAGTCCTGACAGGTGGCTGCAGTCTCTCCATGTGTCTCACCACTGATGGCAGACACAGGCTACACTGCCAGGGCATGCCAGGGAAGAGCCCTGCTGTGCTGTTGAGAGGAATCAGACACACACGACCACAGGTTCATTTATATGAAATACCCAGAATCAGTAAATCCACAGAATCAGAAAGCTGCTTAGTAGCTGACGAGAGTGGGGGTGAGATAGGAGAGGGTAAGGGGAGACTGCTAAATGCTACAAGGTTTCCTTTAGGGATGATAGACTGCTTTGGAACTGGCTATGGCATAACATTGTGAATGTATCAAACAGCATAGAAGTATTTGCTTTGAAATGGTTAATTATATGTTATGGCAATTTTACTTCAGTGGGAAAGTGGAGGAGGAAGAGAGAAGGAAGGGAGAGAGAGAGAGAGAGAGAGAGAAATGAAGGAAGGAAGGAGGAAGAGAGAGAGAGAAAGACAGGGAGAAAAGAGGGAGGGAAGATCAAAATGGGTGTGATAAATGCTCAACAGAAGACACCAGAAAGACAGGTATAAACCCAGATAGCCCCAGAAACAGGATTGCATAATCACCTGCCCAAGGACCTCATCACCTGAGGACAGGTGGTTCGGGCAGCCAAAGTTCCCCAGAGATACAAGCATGTGCTAGTCACATCCCAAGCCCTCGGCCAGCAGCCCAGTTGGGAAGGGCACCTGAGGCTGGCTCACAGGGGCTGGGTGCCATGGGGCACCCCTTCCCAAACCTAGATGAGAACATCCGGTGACTGGCCTGCCTGCGCTCTGACATCAGCTGCAGCCTCTCTGCTGACAGTGTGTTTCACCACAGATTTGACCTCAGTTAGAAATGAACCCTTTTATAGTGCTTAGAAACACACCTGCACGGGACTCAAGGTCCCCTCTGCCATCTCCAGAGTGCAGTGGAAAGAGATCTGAGCTATGAAAGTGAAGCCCAGCTCCCCATCCTGACCCCTCTCCAGGCAAGAGCCTGATTTTGGAAAGATCCTCCCAGTCGCAAGAAACAACAGTGGCTCTAGGAGTCCCTAGAGTCCTCCCTTGGGCACTCCCTCTGAGAGCATCAACCCAGAAGCAACTCCAAGAGATGCTGGAACAAGCGACCACTGGTCCTTCTATACATGTGAGGATGTGCTGATGCTGAAATCAAGTTTCAAGAAACAATTACAGCCTGTGCTGGACAGAAAGCATAACATGATGGAACCCTTTAAAAATAGAAGATGTTGCTGCACCAAGGGAATTACCAACCAGAGGAGACTGATTAGTGAGGGACTCCAGAGGGACTGTGATTATTCTGGGAGCCTGGTGGGGTGCACAGACACCATCAGTGAGGTCCATGTGCTAGCTACACCATTATTTGAAAAAATCCCTCCCCACCCAAGGGAAGAGGAATAAACCGAACTCTGTTCTCTCGGCCTTTTGGCCACCTCCTTGTAAACTAAAACTCTGGAGGAAATGTATTCCTGGTATTTAGACCAGGCAAGTCCATGTGAGAGGGTAGTAGGTTCAAAGGTAACCCCCAAAGATCTGTCCACTTTTGAAGCTCTCAGAGCTGTGAGTGTTAATTTTGGGGGGGCGGAAAAGGTCTTTGTAAATGTGATCTGAAGTTAAGGATCTCCACGTGAGGTCATCCTGGATTCTCCAGGTAAACTCTGAATCTGATGACAGGTGTTCTTTTAAGAGACTCGAGGAGGAAAGCAGAAGGTCACCTGAATACTGAGGCAAAGATCCAAGAGATGCTCATGGGACTCTGCTCAGTGTTATGTGGCAGCCTGGATGGGAGGGGTTTGGGCAAGAATGGATACGTGTGTATGTATGGCTGAGTTCCTTTGCTGTTCACCTGAAGCCATCATATTGTCAATCAGCTATGGTGGTGGTGGTTTAGTTGCTAAGTCATGTCCAACTCTTGCGACCCCATGGACTGTAGCCTGCCAGGCTCCTCTGTCCATGGGATTCTCAAGGCAAGAATACTGGAGTGGTTGCCATTTCCTTCTCCAGGGGATATTCCCAACCCAAGGATAGGACCCGGGTCTCCGCATTGCAGGCAGATTCTCTACTGACAGAGCCACCAAGGGAGCCCTAATCTGCTATCAGTTCAGTTCAGTTGCTCAGTCGTGTCCGACTGTTTGTGACCACGTGGACTGCAGCACGCCAGGCTTCCCTCTTCATCACCAACTCCTGGAGCTTGTTTAAACTCCTGTCCATCAAGTAGATGATGCCATCCAACCATCTCATCCTCTGTTGTCCCCTTCTCCTCCTGCCTTCAAACTTTCCCAGCATCAGGGTCTTTTCCAATGAGTCAGTTCTTCACATAAGGGGGCCAAAGTATTGGAGCTTCAGCTTCAACATCAGTACTTCCAAAGAATATTCAGGACTTTAGGATTTCCTTTAGTATTGACTGGTTTGATCTCCTTGCTGTCCAAGGGACTCTCCAGACTCTTCTCCAAAAGCATCGATTCTTTGGCATTTGCTTTCTTTATAGTCCAACTCTCACATCCATACATGACTGCTGGATAAGCCATAGCTTTGACTAGACTGATCTTTATTGGCAAAGTAATATCTCTCCTTTTTAATATACTGTCTAGGTTTGTCATAACTTTTCTTCCAAGAAGCAAGCGTCTTTTAATTTCATGGCTGCAGTCACCATTTGCAGTGATTTTAGAGCCAAAAAATAAAAAACAAAGTATCTGTTTCCATTGTTTCCCCATCTATTTGCCATCAAGTGATGGCCCTAATAGAAAATGAAAAGTTTAAAACATAAAGGATCCATGTGATGCTGCCATGAGCTGACTGGGAGTCACCAGAGGCTGGATCAGGTAGGATGGATCCACCTCCACAGAGCCTCCAGAGACCGCAGCCCTGCAGACACCTTGATACAGGACATCTGCCTCCAGAGCTGTGGCAGAATCAACTTCCTCTTATTTGTGGTCATTTGCTATAATGGCCACAGGAAGCCACTGCCTGGAGCCTAACCCTGTGAGTCTGACTCTCCCAAGTCCTGTGCCTGGCCTTCACCTGCTCAGGCACCCCTGTGGCTCTCCGTCAGCCCCACCATAAAGGTCAAATTCCTTTGGGGTGTCCAGGAATGTCTGTGGTCAGCCCGCACGTGCCACTGAGGGTGAGTCAGCCCACCCCAGCTTCAAGCAGCCTCAATGCACCCTGATAAGCTAGGCTGCCAGAAACGGGGCTCAGACTAGGTCCCTTATGGGATGCACCTGGACTTTTAAAAAATATTCATTTATTTATTTGGCTGTGCCAGGTCTTAGTTGCTACATGGGGAATCTAATTCCATGCCCATGGTTGGAACCTGGGCCTCCCACACTGGGAAAGCAGACTCCCAGCCACTGGACCACCAGGGAAGTCCCACTCCTGGATTTAGAGACTGTGAACAGGGCAGGACAAGAAGACCCTGCGTCCACAGAGCATGTCTTACGTTAACCAGCCGTGGGTCCAGGTCCTCCACCAGCCTTGCAGCACACCATGTCTGGATGGTCCAAGGCAAGGGACAGAGGTGCCAGTTAATGGCAGGCTCACAGCCAGTCTTAGCAGATCTCAGAATCACCCCACTAGGACAAAGCCATCAGGGATGCAAGAACACTGTCCGCCTCAGCTGCCCATGAGTGGCACTGCTTGGCCTCATGAAAGCTGGGACCCCTCTGACAGCATCTTGCCCATGGTGGGCAATGGGTGAGCCCAGCTTCCCACCAGAGCCTTCTGGTGCTCCTCCACAGAATAGTTGAGGCCCCAGCCCATTGCCAATGGGTACAAACAGGCGACCACTCCTGAGACCCTTTCTTTTCATGGCTGGGCTTCGAGTCCTGGTGGCCAGAAGACTCAGGACTGTTCCCTCAGGTAAGTGAGGCCATGGCCTGTCCCTGGTGGGCTCCCTGATAGACTCTCGTTTTACTCAGGGCATGGTCAGAAAGGAAAGAAAAGAAAAAGACTGGGGAGGCAGTGGCTTGCTGCTGCTAGTGTTCAGGACACTGAGGAAACGACAGTGCCCAGGCACTCAGCCTGGCCCCTCCACCTGCTCGGTGCAGGAGAGCAGCACGGGTGGCCTTGGGCAGCTCAGACTTTGCTTTGAATCCTGGTTTAGCCTCCTCCCGGCTGTGTGGCCCTGGGTAAGTTACCTACCCTCTCTATGCCTAGTTTCATCTGTAAGTTGAAAGTGATAATAATAATATCTGTCTCACAGGGTTGTTGTGGAGGTATGTCAGCATTTACAAAATTAGGAAGAAAGAAACTCTATATGAGTCATGATGGCCTTCCCACCTATCGACTCATAAAATTGTCCTGAGGAAAAACAAAAAGCGATATGGTGGTTATCTGGCACAATCCCTGGAACACAGCCCACAGTGAAGAGGAGCTACGATCTGTCATCGTCGCCACCATCAGCGTTTTCTTCTTGCTTTTCGTGTGCAGCGGAGTCACCACTGTCTCTCCCATGGACTTCACAGGGCTGGAGGGAAGGCAACAAGTTAAACCATACCTCATTAATGCATTGTTTTGATTGTTTCTGATTCCAAAGGAAGCTGAGGTGTTTCTTTTAACCCCGTAACAAGGTTTTCTATATTTACTCTCTGGTTGTCAGCTCCGTTATTCAGAAGTCTCACACCTTCCTCAGCTCAGAAGTCACTACCTCATGGTCTTTTTGAGTTGGGAGCCCGTCTATTCCTCAGGATGCAGGCAGATTCCCCAGAGCCCACCCGGCCCGAACCAAGCCTCTCAGAAAAAAAAAAAAACATCCACTGTATGGATTGAGCCTCTGACCTCTGAGCACTCAGCCATCCTCCATCCCCCAACCACAGTGAACTCACACACACACACACACACCCCTTCACATTTTCTCTTGCCTACCACAACAAAATGCCACACAAGTCTCTGGCCCTTCCCAATGAATCACTCTCATCAGTGACAGCATCTGGGCATCAGCTTGCATCACATGCCCATTGGGTCAGACAGGAACAGTTTAAGAGAGCTGAGAGAGTCTCTAGAAGACTCTGCTCTCTGCTGGAGCCTCAAGTGAGCAGAGAGAGATGATTTCCCTCCTCAGATGGAAGTCACTGCTTATCAAGATGCTAAACACCTGAGCCTCCCTACCCCAGCAAGCACTGACTCAGAGCAAAAATAATAATAATAATAATAATAATGAGGGGGTCAGGAGTCAGGGACTTCCAGACTTTGCCACAGTTTGGGAGTATAGTATAGCTCTATGGTCCACAGAAGTCCTTCCTTCTTTCTATCTACCCATCCATTCATTTTCCCCTCTGTCCATCCATCTGTCTGTTTATCCAGCCATCCTTCCACTCATTCTTCCCTCTGTCCATTTCTTTGGTTCTCTTAGATGTGATTCCTAGGATTTTGCTGGTGGTTCAGTGGCTAAGACTCCACTCTCCCAATTCCGGAAGCCCAGTTTCGATTCCTGGTCAGGGAACTAGGTCCCACATGCCACACCTGGGACCCAGAGCAGCCAAATAAATAGATTTTTTTTTTAAGAAGTGATTCTTTCCCCCAAGGGTTTTGCACACAGACTAGAACCTTCCACAGTACCCTGGTCCTTGCAGGACAGTCACACAAATGTGTCATCCTGTTCTGTGTTTCAACACTTCAGAGCTCCAGCTACAAATGATTCCAGAGGGCATTTTTAAACAGCAGTAAAAATATAAGACTAAACCCTGCGGGGGTTGTTTTTCAGAAAGCATGACTTTTTAAGCACATCTCAGCAATAAAATAATTGTTTGGAATACTCCCACTTTGTTTCTGTTTGACCCAGTTTTTACGAGGTTATCACAGCATTTGGATAAGCCAGATCTCCTTGGGGGAAGAGTTTGAGGCAAATGCTATCATCTGCACAGAAACCTCATCCTGTTACCAGGAGGGGATGCTACAGACCTTGGCTCACTGGGATTCCTTGTCCCTCATCGCAGAACCTCCATCACAGCATCTCATTCTTTCAAATGAGACCATTTCACCAGCATCCACGTGGCTCCCGCCTACCCTCATCTTGCCAGAGCAGTTGATTGAACGATTCTAGGTGGTGGAGAGTTTGAATATACCAAGTGAGAATTTCACCCCCACACCACTCCCAGGAATACAGAAATAATATAAGCAAATTAGAAAGAGAAGTATCAGATGTTGCTCTATGTATTTTTTTTAATTCTAAAACTAGGCAACCAAACTTTTGTGTATCTTTTAACAAAATATCAGCATAGGATCCTCCAAGTTGCCTCTTTAAGTTTTGGCCAGTTGGGACTTTGAAGGAGGAATATCAAAAAAGCGGACATCAATGCTACCCCATTCCAGAAGTCCCCATGGAGAAAAGAGTGTTCAGGGTTTAGAGACCAGAATTCCAGAAACAAGCTCCAAACTACCTTCATTTTCCATGAGCTACACCTTCTCCCAAACTTAACAAAATACACTGGGCTAAATATTTTGACTACCTTCATCTCTCTTTCTGCAATTTGGATCCACTTCAAGAGCCTTTCAGAATTGATTCGATGTAGTGCTGCTCTGTTTCATTATTGATTTCAGTTCCAGTGTAAAACAAGAAGTTTATGTCCACATTTAGAACATAAATGCTACCATGCTGTCTAAATATTATACCTCACTGCCAGACTGCATCAATGAAAGCGTAAACATACTTTTAATTGACCTTCAGGCACTTTCTGGAAACATAATTCATAGAGATGCCAGGATGGGAACCTCCTTTCAATACTAAATGGCTATGCAAACACTTGCAAAGCCATTCCTCTTCATTAAAACGCAAAGGCACATGGAATCTTCCTTGACAAGAGCCACCTCCACCTGTTCACGCCACAAAAACTGAAGGGACAAGGAGCATGTGATGTATCCTCCAATATGAAGGACATGGTGGCTGGTCTTCAGCCACCTAAAAAGCATTTTGCTTTTTCTTTTTCTCACCTCTGGTAACAAACAATGCTTTTAAGGAGTCAAGGGAAAGCATGTCCAGTACCATGGACAGAGCATTGAACCCGCCCCCCACACCATGAAGTTTCCCAAAGGAAGAGTGTTTTGTTTTGCTTTTTGATTTCTCGGTTGTTATTAAGTTGTGGCTGTGCTGGGTCTTCATTGCTGCATGCCTGCTTTCTCTTGTTGCAATGTGTGGCTGCTCTCTAACTAGTTACGGTGCACGGCCCCTCATTGTAGGGGCTTCTCTCGCTGTGGAGCACAGCGTCTGTGGTGCTCGGGCTTCAGTAGTGGTGGCGCACAAGCATAGTTATCCTGTGGCATGTGGGATCTTCCTGGACCAGGGATCGACCCCCCTGTCCCCTGCACTGGCAGAAAGATTCTTAACCACTGTACCACCAGGGAAGTCTGTAAAAAAAAAAATTAGCCTTCTACATGTTCATTTTCTTCTGAGGAGGAGGGGAAGAAGAGGGGGTGAGTTAACTCTGAATTAGACTTTTTTTCACATTCTATACTTTAAACTGGAAGTCAATAAACATTTTTCTTTTTTCAAATTTATTTTATTAAAGTATGGTTGATTTATAATGTTGTGTTTGTTTCTGCTATAAAGAGATTCAGTTATATATATATATTCTTTTTCATATTATTTTCCATTATGGTTTATCACAGGATATTGAATATAATTCCCTGTGCTATACTGTAGGGCCTTGCTGTTCATGTATGTTACATAGTTTGTATCTACTACCTGCTAAACCCCCCAGTTGATCCCCACCACCACCCTCCCCCTTGGCAACCACAAGTCTATTCTCTTCCTCTGTGAGTCTGTTTCTGAAAAAACATTTTCTCAAAGAACCAGCTGCAAATATGTTGGCTTTGCAAACCTTAAGATCTCTGTCAAAACCACTCAACTCCCAGGGCTTCCCCTATGGTCCATTGGTTAAGATGCCATACTTCTACTGCAGGGGGCATGGGTTCAATCCCTGGTTAAGGAACTACAATGCTCACATGCTATGGGGGGAAAAAACTACTCAGCTCCCATGTTGTAACCCCAAAGCAACCAAGGACAATATGCCAAGGCTGTGTTTCAATAAAACTTTATTTTTCTAATTTACTTATTTATTAATGGAAAGATAATTGCTTTACAGAACTTTGCTGTTTTCTGTCAAACCTCAACACGAATCAGCCATAGGTATACATACTTCCCCTCCCTTCTGAATCTCCCTCCCATCTCCCCCCTCATCCCACCCTCCAGTTCGATACAGAGACCCTGTTTGAGTTTCCTGAGACATATTACCGTTGGCTGTCTATTTTACATATGGTAATGTGAGTTTCCATGTTACTCTCTCCATACATCTCACCCTCTCCTCCTCTCTACCCATGTCCAAAAATCTATTCTCTATGTCTGTTTCTCCATTCAGTTCAGTTCAGTTCAGTTGCACAGCTGTGTCTGACTCTTCCCAACCACATGGACTGCAGCACACCAGGCTTCCCTCTTCCTCACCAACTCCTAGAGCTTGCTCAAACTCGTGTCCATTGAGCTGATAATGCCATCCAACCATCTCATCCTCTGTTGTCCCCTACTCCTCCCCTTCAACCTTTTCCAGCATCAGCCTTTGCCAGTGAGTCAGTTCTTCATATTAAGTGGCCAAAATATTGAAGTTTCAGCTTCAGCATTAGTCCTTCTAATGAATATTCAAGACTGATTTCCTTTAGGATTGACTGGTTGGATCCCCTTGCAGTCCAAGGGACTCTCAAAAGTCTTCTTCAAAACCACAATTCAAAAGAATCAATTCTTCAGTGCTCAGTTTTATTTATAGTCCAACTCTCACATCCATACATGACTACTGGAAAAACCATAGCTTTGACTAGACGGACCTTCATCAGCAAACTGATGTCTCTGCTTTTCAATATGCTGTCTAGGTAGGTCATAGCATGACTAATGGAAAAACCATAGCTTTGGCTAGATGGACCTTTGTTGGCAAAGTAATGTCTCTGCTTTTCAGTATGCTCTCTAGGTTGGTCATAGCCTTTCTTCCAAGGAGCAAGCATATTATAATTTTATGGCTGCAGTCACCATCTGCAGTGACTTTGGAGCCTCAAAAAATAAAGTCCTTCACAGTTTCCATTGTTTCCCCATCTATTTTTCATGAAGTAATGGGATTGGATGCCATGATCTTAGTTTTCTAAATGTTGAGTTTTAAGCCTACTTTTTCACTCTCCTTTTTCACTTTCATCAAGAAGCTCTTCAGTTTTCCACTGCTGCCCTGAAAATAAATTCTTCAGTACCATTTTTCTAGATTCCATATATATGTGTTAGTATATGATACTTATCTTTCTCTTTCTGACTTACTTCACTCTGTATAATAGACTCTAGGTTCATCCACCTCATTAGAACTGACTCAAATGTGTTCCTTTTTATGGCTGAGTAATATTCCATTGTGTATATGGACCATAATTTATTTATCCATTCATCTGTCAGTGGACATTTAGGTTGCTTCCATGTTCTAGCTATTGTAACTAGTGCTGCATGTGCAATGGGATACATG
The DNA here is from genome assembly GCA_006408675.1 of Madoqua kirkii. Lineage (NCBI taxonomy): Eukaryota > Metazoa > Chordata > Mammalia > Artiodactyla > Bovidae > Madoqua > Madoqua kirkii. The sequence goes on along the minus strand of SJYC01115546.1, from coordinate 64,226 downwards.
TGTCGTTTTCAATTTTTTTTTTCCTCAAGGTATAAACCTAGGAGTGGGATTGCTGAGTCATATGGTGATTTTATTCTTATTTTTTAAGGAGTCTTCATACTGTCTTCCATAGTGGCTGTATCAATTTTCATTCCCACCAACAGTGTAAGACGGTTCCCTTTTCTCCACACCCTCTCCAGCATTTATTGTTTGTAGACTTTTTGATGATGGCCATTCTGACTGGTGGGAGGTGATATCTCATTCTCGTATTGATTTGCATTTCTCTAATAATGAGTGGTGTTGAGCATCTATTCATGTGTTTGTTAGCCATCTGTATGTCTTCTTTGGGATGGGAAGTCAAGTGAGCCTTAGGAAGCATCACTAAGAACAAAGCTAGTGGAGGTGATGGAATTCCAGTGGAGCTATTTCAAATCCTAAAGGATGATGCTGTGAAAGTGATGCACTCAATACACCAGCAAACTTGGAAAATGTAACAGTGGCCACAGGATTGGAAAATGTCAGTTTTCATTCCAGTCCCAAAGAAAGGCAATGCCAAAGAATGTTCAAAATATGGCACAATTACACTCAACTCACATGCTAGCAAAGTAATGCTCAAAATTCTCCAAGCGAAGCTTCAACAGTATATGACCCATAAACATCCAGATGTACAAGCTGGATTTAGAAAAGACAGAGGAATCAGAGATCAAATTGCCAACATTCATTGGATCATCAAAAAAGCAAGAGAATTCAAAAAAAAAATCTATTTCTGCTTCATTGACTACACCAAAGCCTTTGACTGTGTGGATCACAGCAAACTATGGAAAATTCTTCAAGAGACTGGAATACCAGACCACCTGACCTGCCTCCTGAGAAATCTGTATGCAGGTCAAGAAGCAATAGTTAGAACTGTACACAGAACAACAGATTGTTTCCAAATTGGGAAAGGAGTACATCAATGCTGTATATTGTCACCTTGCTTATTTAATTTATAGGCAGAGTACATCATGCAAAATGTCGGGCTGGATGAAGCACAAGCTGGAATCAAGATTTCTGGGAGAAATACCAATAACCTCATACATGCAGATGACACCACCTTTATGGCAGAAAGTGAAGAACTAAACAGCCTCTTGATGAAAGTGAAAGAGGAGAGTGAAAAAGTTGGCTTAAAATTCAACATTCAAAAAACTAAGATCATGGCATCCAGTCCCATCACTTCATGGAAAATAGATGGAAAAACAATGGAAACTGTGACAGAGTTTATTTTGGAAGGGCTCCAAAATCACTGCAGATGGTGACTATAGCCATGAAATTAAAAGACGCTTGCTCCTTGAAAGAAAAGCTATGACCAACCTAGACAGCATATTAAAAAGCAGATACATTAATTTGCCAACAAAGGTCCATCTAGTAGAAGCTATGGTTTTTCCAGCAGTCATGTATGGATGTGAGAGTTGGACTATAAAGAAAGCTGAGCACTGAAGAATTGATGCTTTTGAACTATGGTGTTGGAGAAGACTCTTGAAAGTTTCTTGGACTGCAAGGGGATCCAACCAGTCAATCCTAAAGGAAATCAGTCCTGAATATTCATTGGAAGGACTTATGGTGAAGCTGAAACCAATATTTTGGCCACCTGATGTGAAGAACTGACTCATTGGAAAAGACTCCGATGCTGATGCTGGGAAAGGTTGAAGGTGGGAGGAGAAGGAAATGACAGGGGACAAGATGGTTAGATGGCACCACTGACTCAATGGACATGAGTTTGAGTAAGCTCCAGGGGTTGGTGATGGCCAGGGAAGCCTGACGTGCTATAGTCCACAGGGTCACGAAGAGTCGGACACAACTGAGAGACTGAACTGAACTGATGTCTTCTTTGGAGAAATGTTTGTTTATGTCTTTTTCCCACTTTTTGATTGGGTTTGTTTTTCTGGTATTGAGCTGTATGAGCTGCTTCTATATTTTGGAAATTAACCCTTTGTCAGTTGTTTCACTAAAACTTTAATTTAAAAGCAGGCAGATCTAGTCTGTGGACCATAGTTCACTAAAGCCTGCTTCAGGTTAGTAGTAAAAGTCCTAAGAAATGGATAGGGGCATCAAGCAGATGAAAATGCTAGGGTGTCTCTGATTTTAGAAGAACCATGACTGTGTAGCCAGGTCATGACTGCCCACGGGATTTTCCAGTAGTTCTGTTTTGTATCCCCTGATACTCAAGAAGGGCCTAATGGTTTTTTGTTTTGTTTTGATTCAGTTTATCATGCATTTTGACCTCCTTAAGTTTTTCCTCACAACCTTGAAAGTGAGAAGAAAGAACTGAGGAAGAAAAATCTGAGATACCAGTGAGCATCTTTCTAAAACTCATAACTCTACCCCTGACCCAGGTGGTCTTCCTGGAGCCAGAGTGAGACCCCTGGAGAAAGGAGAGTCCATATTTAGGTTACCAGTCGCTCTCTAGCATCCTGGTAACAGCAGGAGTGACAGTCCCACACACAACTTGCCTCTGAAATGCCACAGGTCTAAACAGAAGGTTGGTAAGGAAAAAGCTGGTTCTTTGGGGTTTTGTTTTGTTTTGTTTAAAAAAAAGTTTTATTTTGTATTGGAGTATAATGGCACCCCACTCCAGTATTCTTGCCTGGAAAATCCCACAGACGGAGGAGCCTGGTGGGCTGCAGTTCATGGAGTCACTAAGAGTCGGAGATGACTGAGTGACTTCCCTTTCACTTTTCACTTTCATGCATTGGAGAAGGAAATGGCAACCCACTCCAGTGCTCTTGCCTAGAGAATCCCAGGGACGGGGGAGCCTAGTGGGCTGCCATCTATGGGGTCACACAGAGTCGAACATGACTGAAGTGACTTAGCAGCAGCACCATAACCAGTTAACAATGTTGTGACAAATTCAGGCGAAGGGACTCAGCCATACATATACATGTATCCATTCTCCCCCAAACTCCCCTCCCATGCATGCTGCCACATAACATCGAGTAGAGTTCCACGTGCTATACAGTAGGTCTTTGTTGGTTATCTGTTTTGAATAGAGTAGTGTGTACATGACCATCCAAAGCTCGCTCACTATACCTTCCCCACATCCTTCCTCCCCCACCCCTGGTAACCATAGGTTTTTCCTCTATGTCCATGAGCAAGTCTTTTTCTGCTTTGTAAGTTCATTTGTATCATTTCTTTTTAGTCTGAGAGATGTCATGTGATATTTCTTCTTCTCTGTCTGACTTAGGGAAACTGGTTCTTTAGAGAATAGGAGTAGGGAGCAAAAAGGGAAAGAACAGGCAGAACTGGGCTGAAAAGCTCCTTCAGGAGGGCTTTATTTGGTTGTAGATCTGAATGCTTCTCTCATAATTTAAATACTTTAGCAGCTAATTGGCTTCAGCAATTAAAAAAAAAAGACTAGATTCAATTTCCACTCCCTTAAAATGCAATTTAGACAATTTATGAAAAGCAACCAAATATACTGCAGAGATGAATAGACTTTTTCTTGCCATAACCTTCCTTAAAAGCACTTGGAGAGGTAAAAATATTCTAAATCAAAAAGAACGCCATACTCAATAAAATGGAAATTGCCATAATTAATTTAGTGGCTCCCTTATTATCACCAGGTACAAATAAAGAGGTCTGCCTCTACCCGTTAGGGTTCTTCCTGGATGAATCTACTTAGCAAGGTCACTTATGAAATGAGGAAGGATAAAACTGCTAGAGAAATATTCAGAACCCGCATTGAACTTCCTGCTATTCAGAAAATGCACAGCCTTCGCAAGAAGCACAATCCTTGAAGAGCATGAGGCTGCAAATAACAGTCTCCAGTTGGAGTGAAGAGAAGTAGGCAACTGGTGTCTGAGGAATGAAGAGCAAAGCTGAGGTGGAAGAGGGATAAGGATGTAACCAAGCAGGTGCCTATGGGGACCTTCCTAGGACACAAACCGCCACCATGTTCTCCATATGCCTCTTGTTTGTAGAAAAACTTGAGCCTTCTATGCCTTCCCTGAGTCCCAAAGAATAAATTACATCAGAGATGTGAGAAAATGTAGGAAGAAAGGAAAGCGAGAAACAAGACAATATAATAAGTTTAGACACTAAACAAAGTCAAGGGCCTTTAGTTTCTCCCTAGAGGCTTTAGATAATATCCTGAACCATGTCCTTTGATCTGTTTTGCAGATCCTGAAACCTCCACCAAGAGGAAGAAGTTAACTGCATACAGAACACAAACATGAAGACCCCAGACGGGTTGGAACCAGAAGGCTGATGATACTGACTTCACTACCAACCAGTCAGAAGAATGTCCATGAACTGATCACACATCCCACAACACATCTCTCACCCTGTCTTTAAAAATCCCTTTCCTGGAAGGCACTGGGGAGTTTAAACACTACCTAGACTCCTTGCTTGGTGCCTGCAGCAAATGCTGCACTTCCCATCACCACAGCCTGTTATCAGTAGACTGGCTTTTTTGTGCTCCAGTGAGTGGACCCAAGTTTGGTTTGATAATGAGGAGTACAACTGAAAATCTGTCAATAGGTGAGACAGAGGCATCAAGGGAGCTGGTGAGGGGTGAGGAGCCATCCCTTAGGAATTTCCGTATATCAGTGAAAATGAACGTGCGTGCACAGAGTACATCATGGTATCAAGACACAGACACAAATGTAGACACACATCATACATACATACAGCCACATACATGCGTACTCATGTGCAGAGGTACAATCACACAGGCACAGCAGAGATGAGTGCATGCAAACACACACTGGTGCACAGACACACACGCACACACAAATATCAGCACACACCTCACACAGTTACACACAGACACATCCACCCACAGACACACAGACACAAAATAGGTCAAAACACACGTTCAAATACACACACCTATGTGCACTGACACATTAACACAAAGTACCTATTACACTCCTCTGAAGACAACTATGAATTTGCTTCCAGGCCAGGTCTGACCTCAAGATCATCTCTCAAGGTGATTAAGGAACTTAGCATAAAAAAGAAGCAGACAACTTTATCCACATCTTGCTAAGCATTTAGCTCCTAAGATGAGGAATTACTTACGAATCACCACACTCAGCACATGGCCTGGCACATTGGAGGTGGTCAGCATATGCTGCACAAAGTACAGATTATCTAGAGTTTAACCTGGGGTTTCTGACTCCTGACTCCCTCCCTGTCCTTCCCATGCAAATAGTGTGTGTGGGCCCTTCCAAGCTGGCCACCCCTCCCAACACAGAGACTCTGCAGGTAGCATCAGCATCGCTCCCCTGAGCAGGCATCTGATTTTGCATCTTCATTCTGAAGAAGCGGGCAAAGGGAGTGGCTGAGAGCATGGTCCCCCTGCCTTTGACTCTCAGCTCCACGCATCCCAGCTCTGCAGCCTCAGGAAGGTTGCTAAGGCTCTCTGTGGCCCCGTCCCCTTGTTAGTGATGTGAGAAATTGAATTTTAGGTGAAATGTCTAAGGGGAAGACTCTCCCTGTTAAAGGAAGATCTTCTCCCCAAACCTGTTCTACCTCAGCCCTCTCTGTCCCAACCAATATCAACTCCACCCTTCCATGGGAGTGCTCTTTCTCCTGGACCTAATATTCAATCTGTCTGCCAATCTAGCTGGCCCTACTCCACAAGGCAGCTTCAGAATTCAGGTCTTCTCCCAGCTCCACCTGACCCTCACTCACCTGGACCCCTGCAGCAGCCTCCAGCCTGGTCTCCCAGCTTCTGTCTTGGCCCCACTGCGGTCAATTCCTAACTCATTCACCAGAGGGATAATTTACAACACCCATCAGATCATCCCTATTTCACTAGAGTAAAATAAACATTTTTAAGCTACTCCCCAAGGCAAGCATGATCCACACCCCCAAACTCTGATCTCAGCCTGCCTCCTCCTTTCTGGCCCCAAACAAGGCCAACAAGTGCCCACCTGGGCCCATTGCAAAGGGTTCTCTCTGTGCCTGGAACAGTCTTCCCCAGACACCGGCATCCAATCCCCATCCCTTTCAAGTATTTGTCCTAATGGCATCTTCTTCTGAAGCTAAATTGGCCAGCCTATTTATTTATTTTTGGCTGCACTGGGTCTTCCTTGCCACACACAGGCATTCTCTGTGTGCTGTGCTTAATCACTCAGTCGTGTCCAACTCTGCGACCACATGAACTAGAGCCCTCCAGGCTCCTCTGTCCATGGAGAGGCTCTCTCTGGTTTTGGGGGACAGGGCCGCTGCGGTGGGGCTCGGGCTTCTCACTGTGGTGGCTTCCCTTTTTGCAGCGCACAGGCGCACAGGCCCCAGGCATGGCTGGAGTAGCTGTGGCGCACAGGCTTAGTTGCTCCACGGCATGAGGGATCCTCCTGGACCAGGGACTGAACCTGCGTTCCCTGCATTAGCAGGCAGAGTCTTAACCACCAGACCACCAGCCATCTTTTACAGCGCTCTCTCTCACTCCAATCCTGGCACTGACCTCCTGGGCTTCACTATTGTCCATAGTAGAGTCACTTTCTAATCTATTACATAATTCACTGGTGTATGATGTAAATCTTTGTCTTTTCTGTCCACCTGTATATCCCAAGCACTTAGAACAATGCCTGCCACATAGGCAGCCCCACTAAGGATTGGATCAATAGACAAGTGAACGGACTATGGACTGAATGCTGGCTCTTGTGCTGTGCTCAGCTTGGGAGGTAAAAGGTCAGAAAGAACAAGTCCAGTGGTTATGAATCCAAGGTTCTACTACAGGGTCACTAGTTTGACCCCAGGTTGGAGAACTAAGATCCCATATATTGTGCAGGGTGGCCAATTTTTTTTTAATTTTTAATTAAAAAATAAAAATAAGAAAGAACAAGCCAAAGGTCCAACATCCCCCCCACAAGAATCTCTTTCTCTATTCTCAAGAAGCTTAGTTCTTGTTGTTGGAGTTTTTTCCCCATTTCAGGGACTTGCCAAGGCACTCAATAAAGAGCAGGAAAAGAAGTCAAATCCAGATCGTGTGCTCCATCACTGAAGCCACTGGAAGAAGTTCACGGCATGCTCTGTAAGCTCCCCAGGGCCACAGTGCGGGGAGTGGGCAGGAATGCAGTTGTTAAAGGTGCATCTTATTTTGAATCTCAACAAGGTTGACCTGATAAGCAAGTACAGTTCCAAATGGGAGCAAAATCAAAGGCGAGGATCCAAAATCAGTTAAAAGCATTGGTAGGAACATTTAAATAAATCATTCACCCATTCATTTCCCTCCATTTTTCATACCTGCCAGAGCCACAAGATGCATCTTTTAAAAATTCATTCTAAGGTCAAAAAAGAAAAAAAAACCTAAATTCAGGGAATATGAGAGCCCTTTGTTTTACTATATGTATGAATTTTTTCTGCGTGGATTTTTTTTTAATGAAAATTAGCTGTATGACCCAGGGGGTGGGTGCTGTGGGAGGGGGTAATCAGAGACCAGGAGGAGACCTCTGCCCTGAAGCCAGTACTGGGCAGGGGAGGTGGGCTAGGGGCTCACTCACCCTCTAGGAAGGACCACCTCTCTCATGATACATGACAACAGTGCTCAGGAGGAAGCCTCTTCATGGCACGGTGCCCCTCCTCACTATGTCTCTCCCACCTTGATTTAAAATGATATCATTTTTATTACCCTAGACCCACAGAGAGTCTGTCAAGTCTCCATCATAAACCCTCTTCCAATTGACACTCTCCATGTAAAGGTCCTGTGACCTTCTGCCAGTCACTTAACCTCTCTGGGCATCCATTTATTTCCCTAGCTCACTATTAAGGCTGCCTGGAGAATCCAGTGGAAACAGGAAGAGGGATCCTCGCCCCCCACCTCAGTCATCTTCAACCTTCCTCGCAGGCTGGCTAACCCCCTTTCCTCCACCATCTCCTTCTAGAAACCAGTTTCGGCCTTTCATCTGCCTTCCTGTGATGGTTCTCTGCAGTTTTCTCAGGCTTCACACACACACACACACACACACACGCCCATTCTCACATCTATACATGGTCCACCCTCACTCTGTCACACACTCACATTCATACACATGCTCATTGTTGTTGTTCACTGTCTAACTCTTTGTGACCCCATGGACAGCAGCACACCAGGCTTCCCTGTCCTTCACCATCTCCTGGAGTTTGCTCCAACTCATGTCCATTGAGTTAGTGATGCCATCCAACCATCTCATCCTCTGTTGTCCCCTTCTCCTCCTGCCTTCAATCTTACCAGCATCAGGGTCTTTTCCAGTGAGTTGGCTCTTTGTACCAGCTGGTCAAAGTATTGGAGCTTCAGCATCAATCCTTCCAATGACTATTCAAGGTTGATTTCCTTTAGGATTGACTGGTTTAATCTCCTTGATGTCCAAGGGACTCTCAAGAGTCTTCTCCAGCACCACAGTTTGAAGGAATCAATTCCTTGGCACTCAGCCTCTTTTATTGTCCAGCTCTCACATCCATACATGATATGGGAGAAAACCATAGCTTTGACTATACGGACTTTTGTAGGCAAAGTAACACCTCTGCTTTTTAACACACTGTCTAGGTTTGTCAAAGCTTTTCTTCCAAGGAGCAAGTGACTTTTAATCTCATGGCTGCACTGTCCACAGTGATTTTGGAGCCCAATAAAATAAAGGCTCATATACATTCTTACATGCTCACACATACTCCATATACACACTCACGATTATCATGTGCCACACTCTCACACACCATATGAACTCACTCCCATACTCAGTCACTCCCATACTCACTCACGTACTCACATACGCTCACACTTACACAGAAAGATTCATACACACTCACACACACACCATGTACTGGCACACACTCACAACATGTTCACCTTACCCATTCATACATACTCACACACAGACACCCTCACATCTCTACACACTGCCACACGCATGCACCCACACACTCTAAGGTGCAGAGGTTTGTGAAGAACCTTGCCCCTTCCCTCTAAGACTTGAAGCACTTGGCAGAACCAGCCAGATAGAAAGATTCACCCCCACCAACATGTCCACCAGATGCTTCTACCTGAAAAGAACCTGAAGAGTTGACGCTCCCTTTCTGATTGCACCACATTTGCAAAGAACTCCCTCTCTCTGGTTAGTAGACTGATCAGAAGATAAACAAGGCGAGCTCTTGCCCATTGGGGTTGGGGGCAGTTAGAAATCTAAAGAATTGTAGCCTCAGCATGTCCATCCTGGTAAAAAAAAGAAAGAAAGAAAGAAAGAAAGAAAGAATCCATCTCCCTCCCAGCCACTGACCCCATAAATCCTCATTAGAGTGTCTAAGACCAAGTGGTCAGCCTCTGCTAATGGCCTCCAACATGGTCAATGGACAACCGCACAGCTAGCCTGAGGGCTCAGTAACTGCCCTTGGCCATTTCAGAACCATTACCACTCTCCCCAAAGCAAGTCTGCCTTCCCGGGCTGCAGGTGCACTCTGGAATCCTCCAAAGTTGGAAATCTCTCATAAGCGGAGCAGAAGGAAGGCGTCTGTCACAGCTCTGACACACTGAGGCAATTTCTAGATGCATCTGTGCTCTCCCAGTTTTGCAAAGTTCAATGCCCATTTCAATAAGGAAGGAGCCTCACGAGAACCCTTTGACACCAGGGAATTCTGACTCTATTTGGCTCCACTGAGTCAAAGGGAATAAGGACACAGTTTGGAGATTTAAGTTTGTGAAGTAAAATATTTTAAGTCAAGGCAACTTGAAAAGAAAAATCAATTGTGCACAACTATGAGAAGATACCTTACCCAATATAAGATACCCCCGAGGGATCTGAACAGACAAACCCCATGTCTAAAAATGAGGTCACTCAACTGGAAATGCCCTCAGAAGCCATTTTTAGATTGAGATGGTATTGTGTATCGATCAGATACTGAGACCTGAAATTCTGCTTCATTGACTCCAAATGTGAAATAAGATGAAAAGGGGTCCAGGAAATAGAGGCTTTTAAAACAAGTTACAGTCATCACCGGGGAAAAATTAAATGTGAAATTGGCTGAGCGAGGGCTCAGATTTCAGAATGAGCTTGCCACAAGGGGGCTTGTATGTTTTTCATCAATTGAGCTAATACGGGAACGCTTAGATCACCAAAACCGATACCACTACAACCTGCATTTTTCACAACAATGTAGTCAAATGCCTCATCTTTTCTCTTGAGTCTGTGTGGACACCTGGTGGGTTGACCAATGGAACACACTATTTGGCCCTCCAAATTCCCTTTATGACCTGTTTAGATTGAATGGATAAATACACTTAGCGTGATGGCAGGAAGATGAGCCTGGAATCAGACAAACCTACATTCAGGCTCTGTTCTCACTGCCTGAGTAAACCTTGCTGAGTCCTTGTTTTCTCATCTGTAAAACGGACATACTAATGCTGACTTCTCCTCAGACTGTCATGAAGATTAAATAAAATGATGTAAGGAAGCATTGACCCCAGTGCCTGACCTAGTAAGTGTTAAATGAATATTAATATTTGACTAAGACAGTGCAGCTCACTGCATCTCAATCTTTATTAGCAATGATTATCAGAGATGAGTGTTTTCAGGTTAGCAGGATTCTCAGGCTAAGTGGACATACAAGACAATCAACACCCAAATCTCAGCATTCACACAATACTGGTCTACATTCCTCATCACATTGTCCAGAGTAGGCCAGATGGCCCCTTTGGGGCCTCCAAGTGGTGACTCAGAACCACAGGCTCCTTCTATCTTTTAAGAATGTCCTCTTGATGCCTGGCCTCGGGGGTGCCAAGAAGGAGAAGGGCAAGCAGGAACCACCATGGCCAGAACTGAAACGATGCACACCATGGCTACTCTCATCCCATTGGCAGGAACTGAGTCACATGACCCTGATTGAATGCAATGCACGTTGGGAGATGCAGACTTCCTGTACTCCCAAAACAGAAAATGGTATCCATGGTCCTCTAGGCAGGTCAGCCAGGGAGGATTAGCTAGAAAATCCTTTTTGTTCAACACTGCCATTTTACAGTTTTCTTTTTCTTGTTTTCTCTTCTTTTTCTTTTTAGTGTATTTAACTCTTCCTTTGGCTTTAGTAAGCAAAGTCTTCTGAATATAGTCCAGAATTTTTTTGGTGAAGATAGGGTCATTATTCAAAAATCAATGGAAATAAACTTGTTATCAGCATAAGGAGGGCATGGCAACCCACTCCAGCATTCTTGCCAGAAAAATCCCATGGACCGAGGAGCAGCAGGCTACGTTCCAGTCCATGGGGTCACAAAGAGTCAGACACAGCTAAAGCGACCATGCACTCATGCATGGTAGACATCCACACTTGAAACAGTGCAAAAAAAAAAAAAAATCTAAGAAAAGAAATCAAGGTTGGTTGTGCCTTTCTCTGTCTATACTTTCATTCTCACAGCCCCTCAGATTCATGTGCTAAAATCTAAATTAAGGCAGATTCCAATCAGTAAGAAATAGAACAAAGGAAAAAAAAAAGAAAGAATCTAGTGAGTAAATTTACCTAAGATTAGAACATAGTATTCATGTATTTTGGATTTCCCTGGCAACTCATATGCCTGCCAATGCAGGAGATGCTGATTGGATCCTTGTGTCGACTAAAAAAATATTAGTCACAACATGTAAATAGATAGTTATTTTATTTGGTAGGAATGTTTAGGATCCCGAGCCCTGGAGATAATATCTCAGTAGTTCTGAGAAGACTACTCCAAAGAAGCAGGAGAGGGAGTCAGGCTATATACAAGTTGGCAACAAAGGGCAGTCTGAACTTCAAAGATTATTGTTAGTTAAGGAAACTAGATATCAAGTTAAGGAATTCAGTGTTCTTCTTTGTATGGGAAGATGCAAGCCTCTGGGCTCACTGAATTCATTCCTTTCTTATGCACCTCAGCTGTCTGGGGCCAAATCCTATTTCTTGATTGTTTATAGCCTTAACTCCTTGTCCACCTGTGGTGGATGGCTGCTTTTTGCATCCTTTCAGCTCCTTAGCAGTCACCTTGGGGTATGGTAGCTTCTGCTGGGCCGCAGGAATTGTGTTCCCTTTTTGGAGCCCTTATTCACAGTTGGAGGGCCAGAGTCTCAGATAGCTGCGACATTTCTTGCCCACCATATATAGCTGTCTCTTATACACATCTTGTATATGAGAGAGACTAATGGATTTTGGAAAAAAAACTTTCTAAATATCAATGGAGATATACAAAATTTGTGAATTTGGGGCCTATGAGTATTGACAACAATATAGTCTATGGAAAAATTTTTATTAAAACTTTGGTAGAAACAGCTTATTTTCTAGACATACACTGATTCATTCAAATGTTATTCTGCTTCAATCTAAATTTGACTTAGAGATTTCATTTAGAAATCAGTCTTATCAGGAATTCATTTCAGTTTTCAGAAAGCCAACCAGGAGATCAGGTGGCCACAGAGAAGTACCCACATGTGTGTTCTTGGAACACATATATTCACAGGCTAGCACACCTGGACAGGTACCAAAACATACGTGCGGCTGATTAGAACACAACTTTCTGAATCCCATCCCTAGTAACTGGGTTTGGACCCAAAACAGCCGAATACTTATACAGTATTTTGTGAGTTTTTTTGAACCTTTATTATTCTTATTGAAGTATAATTGATTAATAATATTATATAAGTTATTAGTGTACAACATAGGGATTCACAGTTTTTATAGATTATACTCCATTTAAACTGATTGTAAAATATTGGTTATATTCCCTGTGCAATGTATTCTTGTAGCTTATTTCTTTTATATATAATAGTTCAACCTCTGTATCCCCTACCTTTATCTTGCTGTTCCCTCTCCCCACTGGTAACCATTAGTTTATATCTGTAAGTCTGCAAGATAGCAGAATATTAACACATTCTACCAGTGTTAATAGGGTTCAGCAAAGCTTGAGAATCCACCAATGTTGTAGGAAGAAATAAGCCTTTGGGAATGAGAAAGTCCTGGGTTTTGATCTAGGCTCTAAGTCTGACAAAATGTGCTCCTTTGATGGAGGTACATAAACGTCTCGAACCTCAGTTTCTCCATCCCTAAAATGGAGGTGACACCTCCCTGTGGGTTACTGAATTAACCAGACAACAAGAGCAAAGCCCTAAGATCAGAGTCTGGCACAGCAGGAGAGTGATCACTAGTGACTTCTTAGAATGATCTCCCCACATTGCAAATGTCCTCTGAGGATCAACTTTCTAGCCTGGAAAACAAGGACTGTAAGGGTGGAAAAGTTCCCAAATGTGCATGGTGAACAGGAAAGGGAGAGACAGACATGGAAGGCTGCAATTTCATCTCTAAATGCCTGGGGAGAATCTGCATGAACCATTCCCAAGAAAGCCAATGAAAGGGAGCTGAGAAAGGGATGTCTTCAAAGACACGCCTCTCCCTAGGCAGCCCGATGGATAGAAAACAGCAGCTCCCAGACAAGCTAAAACTAAGCCACCCCAAGTGGTGCAGGGGGTCCAAGGAAGGTGGGTGGGGAGGAGAAGAGGGAGAAAACAGAAGTTTAGGAGATGCTGTCCTCCTTGCTATTTGTTGGTTCTGGGGAAAGTTTGCCTACGTGTGGGCATCAAAGGCCGGGGGTGTGGGGAGGGGAGCCATGCCTCAGCCTGGCAGAATCTATCTTTTAACATCTCTCTCTAACCCATCTACTCTTCCTTCTTAAAGAGAGAGCAGGGAGAGAAGAGGATGGGGACAAGGAGGAGGCAGCTAGGAAGGAAAGAAAACCAAGCCAAAGCAAAAGCTTCTCTTGGATAAAAGCCAGTATTTGCTACAATTAAAAGCATTGTTTTATCTTCTCTTTTTACAGTCACCTGCTATTTTGGAGAAGTGAATTCTGGTCTTCAATGTTGCATAATGATACACATGCTAAATACAATACATGTATTTAGCTCAAAAATCAAATCCAGTTAAAGAATAGTCATGGTAATTTGGTACAAGAAATAAGAGACAAAGCCAAAACTATGGACAAGGTAAGATATGACTGGGGTCCTGGCTGGGCTGCCCCTCCCCACCACCACCCCCATCACCACCCCCATCACCCTGGGGATGAGGAGAACAGGTCTGATTTTAAAAGTGAAAGTGAAAGTCGCTCAGTCGCATCCGATTCTTTGCGACCCCATGGACTGTCCATGGAATTCTCCAGGCCAGAATACTGGAATGGGTAGCCTTTCCCTTCTCCAGGGGATCTTCTCAACCCAGGGATTGAACCCAGGTCTCCCACATTGCAGGCACATTCTTCACCAGCTGAGCAATAAGGGAAGCCCAAGAATACTGGAGTGGGTAGCTTATCCCTTCTCCAGCAGATCTTCCCAGCTCAGGAATCGAACTAGGGTCTCCTGCATTTCAGGTGGATTCTTTACGAACTGAGCTGTGGTCTGATTAGTCCAAAGCCCAAACACCTGTAGCACTTCCTTTGCCTATATGCCTTGTACCTCCAGATATAAATATTTCTCTAAGCATGAACCTCAGCTTCCTCTTCCATGTGCTACATGTGTGCTAAGTTGATTCAGTCGTGTCCAACTCTTTGTGACTCCATGGACTGTGACCCACCAGGCTCCTCTGTCCAAGGAATTCTCCAGACAAGAATACTAGAGTAGGTTGCCATTTCCTCCTCCAGGGAATCTTTCCAAACCAGGGATCTAACCTGCATCTCTTAAGTCTCCTGTGTTGGCAGGCAGGTTATTTGCCACTATCATCAGATGTGGCCTTTCATCCCACCCAGGTGAGAAGGTCTGGGACAAAGGTTTAGGGAGTGGGGGAGAAGGTGGACCTGTGTGCGCTGTCAGACCAGCTGGCCATTGACCTGCCAGGAAACTGGGCCTGAGCTGCAGTTGGTAATAAAGCATCACTCTGCTTCCCCTGTCCTCCCCCAAGCCTCTCCCTTAGGGCTTTACAGGGAGGAGAGCCAGACTGAAGCAGAAGGAGGGGATCTGAACTCCCTAAACAACATATTAATCCTAACAGCTGCTGCTCCCCATCACTGACACAGGGCAGTCATCCCTGAGTTAAATACGTGTGTGTGTCTCAGTCAGAGAGTGTCCAAATTCTCCGAAACATGTTCAGGTGGCCTTGGGGTGCCATAAACAGGTTGTGCTTTGTTAGGAAATTGACCAAGAAAGAAGAGATTTGAACACACCTTCATCATCTGCCGAGATTTTCTTTCACCAGCAGAATGATCAGAACCAGCAGTTCTGACATCCTTTTCCCCTTTTCATTATAACTAGGGATTCATCAGAACCAGAGAGTACTCACTCTGCCCAGGGGTGACCTTCACAGGACACCCACCCACACAGAAGTATTCTTCCCAATAGCTTCTCCCTTTTCTCCCAGGTGAGAGCAGACTCAGAAACCCCAAGGCAGGGTCTCTTTTGAAAGGCAGCAAAATCACCCAGTCATTTTCTGGGTTTTTTTCCTCTATGTCTTTATGATGGGTAAGAACTTCACATATGCACATTAATAATAAAAATGTCAATCCTAAAGGAAATCAACCCTGAATATTCACTGGAAGGACTGATACTGAAGCTGAAGCTGAATCTTCAATACTTTAGCCACCTAATGTAAAGAGCCGACTCATCGTAAAAGACACTGATGCTGGGAAAGACTGGAGACAAAAGGAGAAGGGGAGGGCAGGTTGAATGGCATCACCGACTCAACAGACATGAGTTTTGAGCAAACTCCGGGAGATAGTGAAGGACAGGGAAACCTGGCTTGCTGCAGTCCATGGAGTTGAAAAAATCAGACACAACTGAGTAACTGAACAAAAACAACAACAAAAAAAATGCATCCCAAACTTGGGGAAAGGAAAGAGGATGCCCTCCGGCTTTGCTGGTATCCAGCTACAGAATTTTCCAAGTCTGCCTGAGCATCAGACTCTCTGGGGAATGTAGCTTTGTTTCCCAAATGATGTACAATGACTTGAGAGCCCAGATGTTCTGCAGCCCTGGAAGGTTAAGGGCTTTAACCTGTAGAAACTGGCAAGGAGTAACAGTTTTATGGCCCAGTAGAGAAGATGACCCAAAAGGTTATACTTTTACTTCCCTCCCAGTCTATTAACCGATTTTGCATCTAACTGAGCAAGTTTGTTTCAGCTTGCCTCTCCCAGCTGACTTAGAAACCCCTACTCTGGCTGTCCTCCGCAAATCAGCTACTTTTAACTTCCTGCTGGTTCATTAATTCATTCATTACTGAACTAAATTAAGCTTTAACATGGTCTCACCATCTATTTGTAAAAGAATTCTGTTTCAAACAGCAAACAATTGATAACTGAGCTGTGGTCTGATTAGTCCAAAGCCCAAACACCTGTAGCACTTCCTTTGCCTATATGCCTTGTACCTCCAGATATAAATATTTCTCTAAGCATGAACCTCAGCTTCCTCTTCCATGTGCTACATGTGTGCTAAGTTGATTCAGTCGTGTCCAACTCTTTGTGACTCCATGGACTGTGACCCACCAGGCTCCTCTGTCCAAGGAATTCTCCAGACAAGAATACTAGAGTAGGTTGCCATTTCCTCCTCCAGGGAATCTTTCCAAACCAGGGATCTAACCTGCATCTCTTAAGTCTCCTGTGTTGGCAGGCAGGTTATTTGCCACTATCATCAGATGTGGCCTTTCATCCCACCCAGGTGAGAAGGTCTGGGACAAAGGTTTAGGGAGTGGGGGAGAAGGTGGACCTGTGTGCGCTGTCAGACCAGCTGGCCATTGACCTGCCAGGAAACTGGGCCTGAGCTGCAGTTGGTAATAAAGCATCACTCTGCTTCCCCTGTCCTCCCCCAAGCCTCTCCCTTAGGGCTTTACAGGGAGGAGAGCCAGACTGAAGCAGAAGGAGGGGATCTGAACTCCCTAAACAACATATTAATCCTAACAGCTGCTGCTCCCCATCACTGACACAGGGCAGTCATCCCTGAGTTAAATACGTGTGTGTGTCTCAGTCAGAGAGTGTCCAAATTCTCCGAAACATGTTCAGGTGGCCTTGGGGTGCCATAAACAGGTTGTGCTTTGTTAGGAAACTGACCAAGAAAGAAGAGATTTGAACACACCTTCATCATCTGCCGAGATTTTGTTTCACCAGCAGAATGATCAGAACCAGCAGTTCTGACATCCTTTTCCCCTTTCCATTATAACTAGGGATTCATCAGAACCAGAGAGTACTCACTCTGCCCAGGGGTGACCTTCACAGGACACCCACCCACACAGAAGTATTCTTCCCAATAGCTTCTCCCTTTTCTCCCAGGTGAGAGCAGACTCAGAAACCCCAAGGCAGGGTCTCTTTTGAAAGGCAGCAAAATCACCCAGTCATTTTCTGGGTTTTTTTCCTCTATGTCTTTATGATGGGTAAGAACTTCACATATGCACATTAATAATAAAAATGTCAATCCTAAAGGAAATCAACCCTGAATATTCACTGGAAGGACTGATACTGAAGCTGAAGCTGAATCTTCAATACTTTAGCCACCTAATGTAAAGAGCCGACTCATCGTAAAAGACACTGATGCTGGGAAAGACTGGAGACAAAAGGAGAAGGGGAGGGCAGGTTGAATGGCATCACCGACTCAACAGACATGAGTTTTGAGCAAACTCCGGGAGATAGTGAAGGACAGGGAAACCTGGCTTGCTGCAGTCCATGGAGTTGAAAAAATCAGACACAACTGAGTAACTGAACAAAAACAACAACAAAAAAAATGCATCCCAAACTTGGGGAAAGGAAAGAGGATGCCCTCCGGCTTTGCTGGTATCCAGCTACAGAATTTTCCAAGTCTGCCTGAGCATCAGACTCTCTGGGGAATGTAGCTTTGTTTCCCAAATGATGTACAATGACTTGAGAGCCCAGATGTTCTGCAGCCCTGGAAGGTTAAGGGCTTTAACCTGTAGAAACTGGCAAGGAGTAACAGTTTTATGGCCCAGTAGAGAAGATGACCCAAAAGGTTATACTTTTACTTCCCTCCCAGTCTATTAACCGATTTTGCATCTAACTGAGCAAGTTTGTTTCAGCTTGCCTCTCCCAGCTGACTTAGAAACCCCTACTCTGGCTGTCCTCCGCAAATCAGCTACTTTTAACTTCCTGCTGGTTCATTAATTCATTCATTACTGAACTAAATTAAGCTTTAACATGGTCTCACCATCTATTTGTAAAAGAATTCTGTTTCAAACAGCAAACAATTGATATGGATCATTACTTGTAGGACAGGTAGAATAATAATAATCAAAATTCAACATTTATTAAATGCATACTCTTTACCAGGCAATGTGCTAGAGGCTTTAAAAGTATTGTCTACTTTAGTCTTCATAAAAGCCCTACACTTTGTGTCATGCTATTGTCGCTGCTGTTGTTGTTTAGGGGCCAAGTCGCTCAGACTCTTGCAATTCCATGAATTGTAGCCCTCCAGGCTCCTCTGTCATGAGATTTCCCAAGCGAGAATACTTAAATGGGTTGCCATTTCCTTCTCCAGAGGATCTTCCCAACCCAAGGATCAAACCTGTGTCTGCTGCATTGGCAAGCAGGTTCTTTACCACTAAGCCACCAGAGAAGGCTTTGTATCATATGATTTTGCCAATTTAATAGATGATACACAGAAAAAAAGTAATTTGTCCAAAGTCACACCTCCAAGGAGACAGACTGGGATTCAAAACCAGGCAATGTGGTTTTCTCTGCAAAAAAATAAATAAATAAAAGACACACTTACCATAATACAAGTAATGCAATCCCTATCCCATGAGTTTTTTGCAAACTTAAACATAGAAATTTGCCATGTGCCAGAGGGACTCCAAGTGGCCAAGAGTGAGCAGCCACTGAGATGCTCGAGCCAGTCTCAACCTGACTGATGTCTCGGATCCATTCCAGAGGCCAGCCTTCCCCCCACTCTGTAATCCATGCCACCTTAGAAAAGTGCAATGTCCAGGGCTTTCCCAGATGTGTGGGTTTGTGGTGTACTGGCTCTTTCCATCTGTTTCTGCCATCTTCCTGGAACTGGAAAGGCTAAAACTGCATTTCCCAGAAGTCCTTGCAGCTTGAGTTCAGTGTCTGGTGCAGATTCCCCCAATCAGATGCACTTCTGTGAATCTCACCTTCAGAACTAAGCTGTGTGTTGGGTAGACTGGCCTGCCTCTAAGGGCAGCTTCCTGACCTTCACCTGCTGGCGGTCCAGTTTTGTGATGTCGCTTTAAAAGTTTTTCCTGAAAACCCAGACTTGATCCCATAGGCCACTTAATACCTTGTAATGAATCCCACTACACTAACTGGAATAGATCTTTTTTCTTCTGCTGAGACCTAACCCTCCCAGAGATCAGTGCTGGGAGTAAAATCTGGGATTGGTTATCTGATCTGACTACATACAGCTAAAGAACATACCAGCATTCAAGGATAAAGTGGTGGGGAGAGGGCTCCAGGGTGGACAGAGAGAAGCAATCACCCTGGGATCCAGAGTAGCAGCACCAATGTCCCAGAGGCCAGGAGGCACCGTGATCCCGTGGGCAGCAGTCAGAATGCATATCAGAATGACTCAGCTCATAAGATTCTTTGATAGAGGTCAGTTGATCATGGGGCCCCTGGGGCTGAAATAGGTGGGCAGCCTGTTATGGTCCTGCTTGACCTGTGTAACCAAAAATATAAAATTCTCTGGGCCTGGTGAACAGAGAGCTGATAAGGGACCACAATAGACAAGCCCCTCATCCAGTTCCCAGAGCTGACTCGCAAACCCTGAGCCTTTTGAATGAAGAGGAGGCCAGGTTCTGCTGGGAATTAGTGCTGGGCCACCACCTCTAATTCTAAGTAATGCTCAAAATCCTCCAAGCCAGGCTTCAACAGTACATGAACTGAGAACTTCCAGATGTTCAAGCTGGATTTAGAAGAGGCAGTGGAACCAGAAATCAAATTGCCTATATCTATTGGGTCATTGTGAAAGCAAGAGAGTTCCAGAAAAACATTTACTTCTGCTTCATTGATTATGTCAAAGCCTTTGTGTGGATCACAACAAACTGGAAAATTCTTCAAGAGATGGGAATACCAGACCACCTGACCTGCTTCCTGAGAAACCTGAATGCAGGTCAAGAAGCAACAGTTAGAACTGGACATGGAACAGACTGGTTCCAAATCTGGAAAGGAGTACATCAAGACTATATACTGTCACCCTGCTTATTTAACTTATATGCATAATACATCATGAGAAATGCCAGGTTGGATAAAGCACAAGCTGAAAACAAGATTCCTGGGAGAAATATCAATAACCTCAGATATGCAGATGACACCACCGTTATGGCAGACACCAAAGAACTGAAGAACCTCTTGATGAAAGTGAAAGAGGAGAGTGAAAAAGTTGCCTTAAAACTCAAAATTCGGAAAACTAAGATCATGGCATCTGGTCCCATCACTTCATGGAAAATAGATGGGGAAACAATGGAAACTGTGACAGGCTTTATTTGGGGGGCTCCAAAATCACTGCAGATGATGACTGTAGCCATGAAATTAAAAGACATTTGCTCCTTGGAAGAAAAGTCATGACCAATCTAGACAGCTTATTAAAAAGCAGAGACATTACTTTGCCAACAAATGTCCATCTAGTCAAGGCTATGGTTTTTCCAGTAGTCATGTATGGATGTGAGAGTTAGACTATAAAGAAAGTTGAGCACCAAAGAATTGGTGCTTTTGAACTGTGTTGTTGAAGAAGACCTTTGAGAGTCCCTTGGACTGCAAGAAAATCCAACTAGTTCATCCTAAAGGAAATCAGTCTTGAATATTCATTGGAAGGACTGATGCTGAAGCTGAAACTCAGCAAAAACTGAAACCAACTATTCTTTGGCCACCTGATGCAAAGAACTGACTCATTTGAAAAGACTCTGCTGCTAGGAAAGATTAAAGGCAGGAGGAGAAGGGAATAATAGAGGATGAGATGGTTGGATGTCATCACCAACTCGATGGACATGAGTTTGAGTAAATTCCAGGAGTTGGTGATGGACAGGGAGGCCTGGTGTGCCACGGTCCATGGTGTTGCAAAGAGTCAGACATGACTGAGCAACTGAACTGAAACTAAAACCACCTGTATCAGCTAGCCCTTGCTGTGTAACAAACTGCTCCAAAACCTAGTGACTTGAACATTCATTGTCACTCATGGATCTTCATGTCAACTGGGAAGTTCTGCTTGACTGATCAGGCTCTGCTCAGCCTGGCTGGCCTCTCCCATGGTCTGGAGCCTCGGAGGGGCCGGCTCATCTCTGCCTCACACGGTTTCACATCCTCCATTGAGCTAGCATGGGTTTGCCCATGTTGAGAGAGTCAATTCCTAGGTAGGTTGATAAGAAGTCCAGGGTTCTGGAGGAAGAACAGGAGGAGGAGGAGAAAGGGATCTAGGGCTGTCAAGGAGAAAAGGACAAATGTTCTTTTATACATTGCTTTGTCTTAGCCAATATAACAATGTATCTCGCTCGAGGACATGTTTATCCTTAATAAGAACCTTCTGACTAATCCTGTCATCTTAAAATGTATATTATGGGAGTGGGTCTGGTAAGATCTTTCTATTGTTCATTCTAATCTTGTTAACTTCAGATGTATGTTGTGAAAGTAGGTCTGAAAAAAAGTATATAAGGCCTTGATAAGACTAGATAGGAAGGCATTCTCCATCCCTCTTCTGATGTCTTGTCAGATGCTTTTTCTGTCCCTTTTCTTACTTTAATAAAACTCTGCTACACAAAAGCTCATGAGTGATCAAGCCTGGTCCCTGGTCCTGAAGCTAAATCTTCTTTGGAGATCATGAATCTGACATCGTTCACCATAGCTATCAGTATGAAAGAACAGGGTCCCAAGAGAAAGAATGGAGGCAGGCAAAACCTTCAGAAGCCTTGGTTTGGAACTAACAAATGTCATCTAAACACTCCATTCTTTTTATCAAAGCAAGTCACAAGGACATCCAGCTTTGGGGGAAAATATACTCCATCTCTTGGGGAGAGGAGCTGCAGCCACATAACAAAGGGGTGTGGACACAAGAATTAATATCCAGTTTTGCCAACAAACTGCCTCAACACTTGGGCTTTCCTGATGGCTCAGTGAGTAAAAAATCTGCCTGCAATGCAGTAGACACAGAAGACACTGGTTCAGTACCCGGATCCAGAAGATCCCCTGGAGGAGGAAATGGCAACCCATTCCAGTATTCTTGCCTGGAAAATCCCGTGGATAGAGGAGCCTGGCTGGCTACAGTCCATGGGGCCACAAAGAGTTGGACACAACTGAGCAACTAAACAACCTCCCAAAACACCGAATGTGACGCTGCCAGCCTTCCTCCCAGCCTTCCACAAAGGGACCTGCAGACACTGCCAGGGGACAGAACACCCAAACCTCTGAGGGCTGTTGGACTTTGTCTTTGAGCTGATGTTAATCTCTGAAATCTTTCATCCACTGTGGCCTTGGTCAGAGGTCAAATCAGGCTGGAGTGTGAGCCTGGGTCTTCACACAGTGAAGCCAGTAGGTTATTTCTGTACTTCCCAAATATATGGTTGGAAGACACAAGCTGTGAGCTGGCACAATCCTGCACTGGCCCCAACCTGTGAGTGAGCATTATTATGGTGGGAGAGGCAAGGAGAAATCTCTACCCTTTTCTATCAAAATAGGAATTGAAAGCACCCATGCCTCCCTGGGAGAGATTCAACGTTGGGTCCCATCAAAACTCAAGAGTCTTCCTACATTCCCTACTGGACCTGCTGGACCCACACAGAAGATGCGCAGGTCCTGGCTTATGACTAGGCATCTTCACAGAGTTCCTCAGTTGGTGACTCCATCAGAGTCGCTGCCCCAGATGTGGTTTCCTGTATGGAACACCTGACACTTGGCTATTGATGTGTCCGATGCTTTTCTCCTCTGAATCTTGACAAAGGTGGCCATGCCATCCCACTGTCATATGCAGAGCAATGTCAGCTCTCTGTTTTGGAATCCTAATTTCATGGCTGGATGCCTTTGTCTCCCTGACATCCCACAAGACACCATGCTGGTCCACGACATTGATGACCCTGAGAGGAGAGGATCTTGGAGGAAAAACTCTGAAACCTTGCTAATACTCAGATGAGTCAGAAGGAAGGAGACCAACCTCTGGAGAATTCAGGTTGTGTTTGGTTATCCCCTCCAAAGGTAGGGGGAGAGGGAAAGATTTCCACACCTTCCAGTTCATCACTGAAAAAAGAGCACAAGGTGCCCACATCTTGAGCAAAGACACCTTCATTCCTCGCTCTCTGAGTGCGGCCCAGAGCAGCAGGAGGCTGGTTGGCTGGTCTTGGCTGCAGCACAAGCAGCTTTGCCTCTTGGCACTTACGATCCTTAAGACCCAGCAGGGCTCCAAGTGTGGGCGACAGATGGGAGACTGTGTGGAGAATCAGAGCGCCCAGTCCCTGGGGTTTTGAATCAAAGTCACAGCCTCTGCATCGAACAGCCATTCCCTTTGGAGACACAGTTCATCAGTTGCTCTCAGACCTAATGAACACTGTACTTCTAGTCCTGGATCCATAAGAAACACCAAGGGACCCTACATGACTGGAGGGAATCCGGTCCACCAGGCCACACCCTGGGCCAAGCCAAGTGGCAGCCCCCACTTAAGGCAGGGCAAAAGAGCAGGGCAAGCAGGCCCTGGAAACACATGAAATTGTACCAGAGAGTGACTCACGTTCCATTCACCTCCTCCAGTATCTCCGCCACCTCTCCCTCCACTCACCTCCATTGTTCCAGGGGTCTCCCTGTAACTGGCTTACTGAGGAACAAAGAACTCAAGCATGGCTTGCAGGCTCTGTGTGAATCTCCCCAGCATCATCCGTGAGCAGATGCCACCACACTACAGCCCCACCCTGAGGTCGAGTGGAAAAGAGAAAACCTTCCCAGAGGTGGGAACCCCAGCAACACAGTGATTTTCCAGTGGGTCCTGGTAGGAGCGATGAGAGGAGGTCTGCCCAGTGAACATGAGGACTGCCGGAAGGTTTGGTCATGTGGTCAAGGCCCATGAAGAACTAAGTTGGAGGAGTTGTGGATCAGGGGGCAGTCTTTCAAAATGACCCAGAGTGATAGGCTGTCTGATCGCCATAGCAGAGGAGGCCCTTGTAGCAGATGGACAAGCTGACCCACTGTGAACCTTTCCCCAGTCATCCTGTACCTGCTCAGTGGGCTCATGGAGGCAGGTTGGAGATTCCAGCAGGAGCCAAGTGTTCTGCTCTCCCCTCCCCAAGGCAGCTCCACCCTCCCAGGAACAGCAGACATAGCAACCGAGCCCCACAGGAGCACACACCCCAGTAGAGTCAGGTCCTTTGCATCAAAGGTGGGTAAACCAATTGGCCCCACTGGAACAGGCATTTACCTAAAATACAAGTTTGTTTTCTCTGCTACTCTATGGATTGGTGACTGCCTTCCACCACATCTCACACGGGATTGTTCCTGGCAATCCCAGGAACAGATGGAGAAGGAAGCCAGTGGTGTGACACATGGAATCCACTGCTCTTTCCCTGCATCCATCACCCAGAAGCACTTGGCACTCAAGAAGAGTGGAGCGTGGTAGAAAGATCCTAGAAAGATTTAGTTATAGGTGGAAGCCAACGATGTGTGAGGCTGCTGGCTGTGTTATCCAATGCAGAGCATACTCTGAATGAGCAAACCTCACATGATGCTCTTCCACCCATAGGCAGGACATCTGGGTCAGCCAGACAAGGGAGGTGTGCACTCAGTGACTCATTGCAAATAGGTTACACTCTAGCTTCCCTTCTCCAAATCCTTCGACTGTGCTGTTTTAGGGATCTAGTGCCCAAGAGAAAGTGAAAGTGAAGTTGCTCAGTCGTGTCCGACTCTTTGCAACCCTGTGGACTGTAGCCCACCAGGCTTCTCCGTCCATGGGATTCTCCAGGCAAGAATACTGGAGTGGGTTGCCATTTCCTTCTCCAGGGACTCTTCCCGACCCAGAGATCGAACCCAGGTCTCCCGCATTGCAGGCAGACGCTTTAACCTCTGAGCCACCAGGGAAGTGCCTAAGAGAAGACATACCCAAAGGACCCATCAGTGGAGATAACAAAGTGAAAGTACCACCTGGCATGTGGGGCTAATTGTGCCACTGGATCCACAGAGAACAATTTGGCTGCATTAATTAATCCTGAATATCAGGGGGAAATAGGGCAGCTTCTCTCAAACAGGGCAGAATGACTATTCTGGGTCCCACATGATTTCAGGGACTGCTTCCTGTTATTGCAGCACCATGGGATGGAGGTGATGGAGTCTACAGTAACCCCATACAGGTAGGACCACAAAGAGCCCAGACCCTGTGTGAATCCTTTAGGTTAAGAACCCAACTCCTCTGAGATGCTGAGGACAAAGAACATGGAATAAGCATTAGGAAAAAGTTATGAACATCACCGATGTGGCCCCTGGGCTGGTTGCATAAACAAGGTATGTGTCCTGTATTTCCTTTTTCCCTTCCCTTTGCCCTACTCCTGTGAACCAGTGTGTCATAGGTGGCTGATTTTAGCTTTGGGTGATGGCTAGGGTCTGGTCTTTCCTTTCCAGACTGAGGACAGTTGCAGTTTTATGAGGGATGTTTAGGAGTTGAAGCTTGGGAAGCAGTAGGGATGGGGGATAGTGGCTTCTAAGGGTGGTCTGCAAGGGCCTGTGCACTGGCCTGCTGGTGTCTGCTCCCACCTCCTTCTAAAGACCACCCAGTTCTGCAGAGGCTGAAAGGTAAAACTACATCTCTCAGGATTCCTTGCAGCCCAGTCTCCAGGTGCAGTATCTACCATCAATGGGAAGCAATCTTGCAAGGAGGGACCAACTTCCTGATGAGAACTAAAATACTGCTGCCATATCAGTAAACAAAGGATGCTGCAGCCATCAAGCCCTCACATTACAGCCACCCAGATTGTGAGCCTTGTGGGAACTCGGTACGGAAACAATACCTGCCATCTAGCAGTCAACCACTGTAGCCCCCACCCCCACCAGGGTGCAGCCAGAGGAGACGAGAAAGTCCAAGATGTTGGCCCCATGTAGCTGAGATGCACACGAAGGGAAGGACTTCAATAAGCCCAGATTCTTGCATCTTCCTGTACATGTGCTGTGCTTAGTCGCTCGGTCATGTCCAACTCTTTGTGACTTCATGGACTGTAGCCCACCAGGCTCCTCTGTCCATTGGGATTCTCCAGGCAAGAAAACTGGAGAGTGTTGCCATGCCCTTCTCCAAGGGGATCTTCCCAACCCAGGGATCGAACCCAGGTTCCCTTCATTGCAGGCAGATTCTTTACCATCTGAGCCACCAGGAAAGCCCTGTACATAGGGAAGTGCAAAATCCCTTAACTTGAGGTACCCAGGGTTTTTTTAATGTATATTTATTTATTTGGCTGCACTAGGTCTGTCATGGCATGTGAACTCTGAGTTGCGACCTATGGGATCTAGTTCCTTGATCATGGATTGAACCCCCTGCGCTGGGAGCGCAGAGTCTTAGCCACTGGATCAGCAGGGAAGTCCCTGGTTTTCTTTTATGAATGGTAATCTTTTGATGTTCCACTACCTAGTCTTTGTTGTAAAAACTCCTATATATCCTAGCACCCCACCTCTCTTGCCCCTTCAGAACAGTTTTCTCAGCATTATCTGAGGAAATAGGCTTGAAGTCTTCAGAAGGTCCTCGGAAAGCCCACCAAATAAAACGTACAAAGCAAATCGAGGGATCTGCCCCCACTCTCACCCGTGCCCCACCTAGTCCTCATTGTATACTGAGACACTGTCACCTCCCCTGGCCTTGCCTAGAGAGTCAACAAGGCTGGGTAGGAGCCCAGGTCCCAGGGAACGGATGGAAGGAGTATACTAGCGCTCATGGTCCATGACAGAAGCTATTCTGACATCCTTGGGAACACAGAGAGCCTAGGGGCCCTTCTTCAGATGAGATTTTCTTCAGACCAGGGATCTTGGCTGCATTTAGGACTTTCTCGGTTAGGTGGAAACACAATCCAGACTTGTTCAACCAACCCAGGGGGCATTCTTGGCTCGAGTTAGTGACAATCACAGGACATGCTAAGACGACTCCAACAGGATCATCAGGACTCGGTTTCTCTCTGCATCCTTTGGCTCTGCTCTCCTCCTGCTGGCTTCATTCCCATCAGGCTGACTCCTAGAGACTGTCCTTGATGCTGTGAGCCTATGCTCCCCCAGCTTCAAGATCAGAACAACGTTTTCTCTTTTCAAACAATTCTAGCAAAAGTCCCAGGGCTGAAGCTTCTCGAATCAGCTTGCTTGAGGCAGCCTGGGTTGAGCATCCAGTTCCTTTGGGGAAATTGAAGGAAAACCCTCAGTGGCTAGCTCTGAGTGCCGTTCTTACTCCCAGAACAAGGTCATGAGGCAGGGAGGAGGTGCCCAGACCATGTGACCCAGAACAGACAGAGTGAAGGAAGGCACACATGTGTGCTAAATAGCTTCAGTTGTGTCCAACTCTTTGGACCCTATGGACTGTAATCTGCCAGGCTCCTCTGTCCCCAGGATTCTCCAAGCAAGGATACTGGAGTGGGTTGCTGTGCCCTCCTCCAGGGGATCTGCCCAACCCAGGGATCGAAACTGCATCTCTTATGTCTCCTGCACTGGTAGGCAGGTTCTTTACCACTACTGCCACCTGGGAAGCCCCAGATGAAGGCATAATCCCCAGTTAAAGGAAAACAGAAGAAGGAGAATGGATGCCAGACCAGCACAAAGACAGCCATGCCCCTCACTAGCTGCTTTGGACCAGCGCTCCTTCAGTTGCTGGAAGCCAGATCATCAGGTTCTAGGAAGCAGGGGCAGAGCAATGAGGGCAGGACCAGAACCCCAAAGAACAAGCCAGGCTGAAGGCCAACCGGAATGGGACTGGCCCTCTGTGACATATACAGCCAAGCTCAACTCTGTGCCAAGTCCCAGTCCTTTGACCAGCTGTATGGAAAACCCTCCATTGTTTACAAAACCTGAAAACTCTACCGTATTCAGCTGCTTGAAATAAACACTGCAGAGCCCACTCAGCTGTTAAAATGGCATTAAATAAAAGCTGCAGATGGGCTCCTGGTTCCCCAGCAGGAAGAAGAAAGCACCTTATCCTTCCAGGCCAAGATGCCTGTCCTGACCTGCTAGCAGGTGGGCCTCTGTCTCTCCCTCTCTTCCAAGAGTGGGTGTGGATGAGCATGTAGCCACACCCTCAGTCTCATCCAACCCATCTTCTTCAATAGACTCCCTTTATCATAAAAGCTGGGCTTCCCTGGTGGCTCAGACAGTAAAGAATCTGCCTGCAATGCAGAAGAATGGAGTTTGATCTCTAGGACAGGAAGATCCCCTAGAGAGAGGGATCTACTCCAGTATTCTTGCCTGGAGAATTCTGCCTCCTGACGGAGGAGCCTGGTGGGCTACAGTCCATGGGGCACTAATAGTCAGACATGACTGAGCAACCATCTCCAAGTTACATCACCTTTTGTTAATCACAGAGAACTTTCGTGCCATGTGAAGCTCAGAGAAACCCTATAGAGGGTGGCAGTGGCAGTGGTGGTGACATGGCCTGGTTAGGGGTAGGTGCCAGGGTGTGGTGGGTGTCAGAGTGCTGCTGATGGCGCTGATGACAGTGATGGGGTGGTAGTAATTCAGCGGCCATGGTGGACAATGATGGTGGTGGTGCTGATGGTGGAGGTAACAGCTGGGAGGACATGTGATCATGGTGGTCCCGGTGTTATGCCCACTCTGCTGACTGTGACTCGAGACAGTTCAAACTCAAAATGTTTTATTCAGGAGAGATGAAAAGATTTTTAGAGACTGCCCTAGCCCATCTAATGGTTAAGACTCCACCTTCCAGTGCAGGGGGAATGTGTTTAATCCCTGATCGGAGACCTAGGGATCCTGGGTGCCTCACAGTCAAAAAACAGAGGGGGGCATGGAACAGAGGCAACGCTATGGCAGTTCAGTAAAGACTTTGAAAGGATGGTCCACATCAAAAAATAAAATAAATACTTTTTAAAAAAAACAGATTTCTATTATCCCTACTCCAGCCCACCAGCAAATACCCAGATGGGACTACTCAAGGGGTGTTTAAACTACTTAGGAGCAAGTGTTATTTTGGCCATGCACTTTACAGGCTTCCTGAGTGACTGGCACATGCAGAAGCAATTGTTTTTGTCCTTCTGGGAACTTACCCTGGGCACCAAGCCACCATGCCGTGAGGAAACCCTAGGCCTCTGTGTCTGTTTCCATGACTGGAGGAGACATAGACAGAGCAGAGTTTTAACCTGATCTTCCTGTATATCAGAAGCTCCTTGAACGTCTGGAAGTGTTTGGGATAAATGGGTCTAAGTGTGTTTCTGGGACAGGAGTCCATGTGTATTGATTATCTGCTGTTTTTGTTGTTTAGTCATTAAGCCGTGTCTGACTTTTTTGCAACTTCATAGACTATAGCCCATCAGGCTCCTCTGTCCATGGGATTTCCCAGGTAAGAATACTGGAATGGGATTTCCTTCTCCAGGGGATCTTCCCAACTCTGGGGTCAAACCACGTCTCCTACATTGGCCAGCAGATTTTTTTCCACTGAGCCACCAGAGAAGCTAGTTATCTATTGCTACCTAATGCATCATCTAAGCTTAACAGCAAAAAACATTTATTATCTCACAGTTTTTGTGAGTCAAGAATCAGGGTGGCTTACCTGGGTGGTTCTGGCTCAGAATCTCTCATGAGATCAAGTGGTCAGATGGACAGACAGACTCTGGAGGCTTTCCTGGGGCTGAGGACACTTCCAAGGTGGTTCACTCACCTGGCTGTTAGTAGGAGGGCTCCAGTCCTAACTGACTTTTGGCCAGTGAGACATAGTTTTGCCCCACAGGGACTTCTCCATAGGACTGCTTGAGCATCTTCCCAGCATGGCAGCTGGCCTCTCCCAGAGCAAGGGATCCAAGAGAAAACAGGGCAGGGGCTTCTCTGGTGGTCCAAGGCTAACACTCTGGGCTCCCACTGCAAGGGGCCCTGGTTCAATCCTTATTCAGGGAACTAGGTCTCATACCGTTGCTGCAACTAAAGATCTCACATGCCACAATGAAAGATCAAAGATCCTTCCTGCTGCACCCAAGATCTGGTGCAGCCAAATAAATAAATAAATTTTGAAAAGAGAGAGAGAGCAGGGCAGAAGTCAGAATGACTTTTGTGACCTAACCTCAGCAGCCACACTCTCACTTCAACAATATCCTATTATCTACACAAGATGGCTCTAGTGGGCAAGAATGGGCAAGAATATTGGGAGGTCCACATTGAGGCTGGCTACCAGAGCTTTCATCATTCTCAAAGAGGTCCTGACCCCTCAAAAGGTTAAGCATCTCTGAGTTCTTCAAATCTTCAGTGCAGGCATCTGTTACTACTGACTGATCCCTCTGCTTCCCTGGAAACCAACAGGGAAAATGATGTGGCCAAAAATAGGAGTCTACCTCCTCCTGATCTGTCCCATCTCTGATAGGTGAATGAGACCAGAGTGGAAGAGGGACAGAGGAAGGTTGCCCCTTGTTTTCCACCTCTCCTACTAGCCCCATCACTGCCTCCGGAGCAAGCCATCCACACACTTTCCACTAAGCCAGCTTGTCCCAGAGGAATGTCATGGTCCTCTGTCCCACCAGAACATCTCTGCTTTTTCAGGACATGAAGTTTCAAAGCACAGATATGCAGTTGTCTGTCTGAAACACTCAGAGTGGCAGTCCCTGAGAGGAGAGGGACAGGCTCCATGGTGACAAGCATAGTTTGGAGGCTATGTCTGAATTCTGACATCGGCTCCAGAATGTGATGGCTGTGCCTGGGGTCAGTGCTTCAGCCTCCATGAGCCACCATGCCTGTCCTCACAGGACTGTTGAGGATCATTTTAATAAGAATGAACTGTCACTATGTGTCCAGGCCTGTAATAAGTACTTAACACTTACCTCCTCTGGTCTGTGGCATCAGCCCCAATTTATAAGAGGGTTGCAAAGAGTCGGACATGACTGAGGGACTGAACTGAACTGAACTGAAAGTGAAGAGAGTCGGGTTCTGCTTTAGGTCAAGTTTCCAAATAGCAGATCCAGAAATGAAACCAGGGAAGGCTGAGTCCAGAACCTGAGTCTTTAACCACCAAATGAGCCCTTAAGCTGGAATGAAGATAGTGGTGGTGATGGTGATGATGGTGGTGGTGGTGGTGATGCTGATGCTGATAATATGTTGATTATGATGATGATGATGATGATACTGATGTTGGTGATGGTCATAATGATGGTGAGGGGATGATGCTGTTTATGATGATGATGATGATGCTAGTGGTGATGGTGGTGGTGAAGATGGTAATGATAATAATCATGGTGATGATGCTGTTGCTGATATTTATGATCATGATCATGGTGATGACAATGACAGTGATGGTGATAATGCTGATGATGGTGAGGATCATGGTGATGATGTTAATCATGGTGATGATACAGGGAAAGAAACAAGGTCCCAGGGACAGGGAGGGGCTCTTAGGCCAAAAGGACAAGGAAGAGTTAGGGGACACAGAAAGCAGAAGGCCTACAAGGATAACTCAACAAGGAGAACAAAAGCCTGAACCCAGGGTTGAAAGGAATCTCTCCCAACACCAGAATGGAAAGGAACTGAATCTCGTCCAATTCTTCCATTTTCCAGATGATCAGACCGAGGCCTAGAAAGAAAAATCATTGGTCTGAGGTCACTGTCCTGCATCCATACACAGGCCCAAGCTCCACCTCCCAGCCCCTAGTGAGGAGTCAAGCAACTCAGTCTCAGAGCCCTGGGCAGGAAGGAGACACTCTCCACAACAAGCTGAGTTCCAAGATGGTACTGGGCTCCTGGAGGACTTCCATTCGTATCAGCTGAGCTCCTTCAACTTAGAAAAAGTTCCCATGTAGGTCAGAGGTCTGGAAGAATGTCAAGCATGCGGCCAACAGAGCACCCAGTCCTGCTTCTAAGAAAGGCTGAGAGGTCCCTGGGGTTCCAGGAAGGCCCTGGCAGGAGGCAGGCCAGGACAGGGTTTTTCCTGCCAACTGCAGATACTGTCTCAGGGAGGGGCAAGTTGTGGGGCCAGCCCAACAGTCAGACCCCAGCCATTGAGCCTGGCTGCTCTCCCAGCCATAAGCAAATCCCTTGTAGAAGACCTCCCCAATTACAAAGAGGTGTCCCCAGGCTGCCAGAAAGCCAGCAGAAGCAGGGCCCCAAGTCTGAAGAGAAGATGCTCTGGCCCTGTGAGCCTGGAGGCTGGGGATGGACAGAGCAGAGGCTGTGAGTTCCCTCAGCTGGACCTGCTCCATCCAGCTGCTCACTGTCCAGGCACCATCCTCGCTGCCACTGAGGAAGGCTAGGGACTTCGACAAGACTCAGCAGTGGACTCAGGCTAGGAAACCCTCTGGGGGAAAAGGGAGAGGGCTGGCTGCCTGCAGGGCTCCCCTCCCTCCATCCCTTCCTCCCTGGCCCCTTGAGGCTAGCAGAGCTGACTGCTGTGGTGCCTGGCATGAACCAACAGTGCCACCATCAGCTGCCAGCTGGGAAATCCGCCCTCTGGCTCCACCAAGCCCCGCACTTTGTAACAGGGGCTCAGTGGCAACCCACTCCAGTACTCTTACCTAGAAAATCCCATGGACAGAGGAGCCTGGTAGGCTACAGTCCATGGGGTTGCAAAGAGTCAGACACAACTGAGCAACTTCACTTCAGCAGCTACAAGTCAGCTCTGCCTCAGGAAGCACAGACCTGAGAGAGAGAGAGAGCCTTCCAGACTGGGTCTCAAGGCCAAGAGGGAGCCTAACAACCATGCACGTCCTTCCCAGCTTAGGTGGGAGCAGTGATGGTGAGGCTGAAGGGAACAAGGACAATGTGGGCCCAGCAGAGAATCTGGGCGGACAGATCCAGCCTGAGCAATAACAGTGAAAAGAATTAGGAACTCTGCCTGATGGCTCTGGGGCCAGCCTGGGTACACACACAGAGGGCAGGCTTCACTGGGGCATCCAGATATCTCCTCATAGTGACTTTTGTCCACCCCTCTCCTTGGTTATAAATCCCCACTTGTTCATGCTATATTCAGTTGTTGTTTAGTCACTCAGTCATGCCTACTCTGTGTCCCCATGGACTGTAGCCCTCCAGACTTCTGTGTCCATGGGATTCCCCAGGCAAGAATACTGGAGTGGGTTTCTATTTCCTTCTCCAATCTCTCTCCTACTGCCAAACACACTGCAGGTCCATACACCTATTTCACGCCCCGCCCCTCTTGAATGAAGTCTGTCTTACATTCTTGAACAAATATCATCAGATAACTGTTTTTAACAAAATATTTAGGAAGAAAGAATGTGTGAAGTCACGCCAAACAGAAAGTTTTCTTGGAAAATTCTGAGTTCAGAAACAAATGTTTGCCCCTCCTACTCACCTCCTCAGAAGTTCGCTTTCTCCCAATCAGCCTGGCCCTGAGTCCCTCTCCGCATGGACATCAGAGAGCAGCAGCTTGGCAGGGCTGGGGCTGAGGGTGCAGAGGAAGGAGTAGGGGCTGTGCCAACGCTAGGAGCGTATGGTAGTCACTGGCTCTGTGGGGAGGGGCTCTCTGATCAGCCGTGTGCTCTATGACAGGGGACGCCTTCAGACCTTACTCAGTGGATGAAGGGAGCAGACAGCCGCTCTGCGAGTGTGGCTTCCAGAAGGAGCAGAGCACTCCTGGAAAGGATGGGTCCCAGAGCTGGCAAGCGCACACTGGACCCCTGCTACAGCAGCCAACACCTGGCCACCTGCACTTACAAAGGCCTCGGAAAGGCCCAACCATGATCCCCACCGGGGCACGGAGACCCTTTGCTCCGTGTCTTCTCAGAACCCAGTGGGCCCACCGCCTGGAGTCTGCAGTGGGACGGCTGGCTGGTGTGATGCAGGAGAGTGCAGAGAAGGACAGCGGGGGACGTCAGCCCGCCAGGAATCACCAGATGTCTGGAAGATGCCACTCAAAGAGACAGACGCTGGAGTCCTGACAAAGAGGAGCCAGGAGGGTTTCCACGGTGACAGAGCTCCCCAGAGAGGAAGAGGGATGCACAGCTACAGAAAGGCAGCCTGCAGGTCGCGCTGCTCTGGGTTTCCTGACTGTGTCCCAGACACAGTCCCTCTCCAGCCAGGGCTTGCCAGGAATCACCAGATGTCTGGAAGATGCCACTCAAAGAGACAGACGCTGGAGTCCTGACAAAGAGGAGCCAGGAGGGTTTCCACGGTGACAGAGCTCCCCAGAGAGGAAGACGGATGCACAGCTACAGAAAGGCAGCCTGCAGGTCGCGCTGCTCTGGGTTTCCTGACTGTGTCCCAGACACTCGGCTCCCTCTCCAGCCAGGGCTGCCTCCAGGCTGCGGGAGCCCCTGAGGCTGTCTGTCCTCCCTCAAGGATGCTGGCAAACCCTCGCTCCCTTGTTGCCCTGAGCCCAACCACCACTCAGGCTCCCAGGCCACCGCTGGGAGAGTCAAGTGGCCTGAGCCTCGGGGAACTGGGAGCCCCAGGTCTGAACCCGGCAGGGTCCGGTCCTCCTCTTTTCCTGCAGTGCTCTCTCTTTCTCCTGGCTTGTAGCGGCCTTCTTCTCCCGCTCCGCCCTCAAGACAGGCTTGAGTCAGGCTGTGGCCATGATAAGGAAATGAGAAGCAGGAGCAAGAAAAGAAAGGGCCAGGCATTACTGAGAAATGCAAATGAAATATACAATGAAATATCACCTCACACCTTTCATAATGGCCATGATTTTAAAAATCTACAAACAATAAATGCTGGAGAGGGTTTGGAGAAAAGGGAACCCTTTTGCACTGTTGGTGAAAATGTAAATTGATACAGACACTATGGAGAACCGTGTGTGTGTGTGTGTGTGTGTGTGTGTTTGGAGAGTCCTTTAAGAACTAGGAATAAAGCTATCATATGATCCAACAATCCCACTACTGGGCATATACCCTGAGAAAAAAATAATTGAAAAAGACACATGTATCCCAATATTCACTGCAGCACCATTGACACTAGGTAGGACATGGAAGAAGTGTAGATGTCCATCGACAGACAAATGGATAAAGAAGCTGTGGTACGTATATACAATGAAATATTACTCAGCCATAAAAAGGGACACATTTGAGTCAGTTCTAATGAGGGGTGTGAACCTAGAGTCTATTATACAGAGTGAAGTAAGTCAGAAAGAGAAAAACAAATATCAAATATGAATGCATATATTTGGAATCTAGAGGGATGGTACTGATGAATCTGTTTGCAGTGCAGCACTGGAGACGCAGACATAGAGAACAGACTTCTGGACACAAGGCTTGGGGCGGATGAATGGAGAGAGTAGCGTAGGAACATGTGTGCTACTGTTTGTAAAATAAACAGTCAGTGGGAGTTAGCTCTATGACTCAGGGAACTCAAACCAACCGGGACACTGTGACAAACTAAAGGGGTGGGACGGGGTAGGAGGTGGGAGGGAGCTACAAGAGGGAGGGACCACATGTATACATATGGCTGATCCATGCTGATGTACGGCAGAAACTAACACAACATTATAAAGAATTATCCTCCAATTAAAAATAAATTAAGGGGGAAAAAAGCCATGGGGCTGGTAACTGCCCTGACCCTTAGGTCCCTGAGCTGCACCCAGCATGGGGCTCCTCCTTGCTCCCCACTGTCCCCTGGGCTCCTCCAATCAGCTCCAACACCCACTTCCTGGAGCTTATTCCAGCCTCAGCATGCCCTGTGCTTTCTTCCCTCCAGTTCTTCCCAAAAAAGCAGAAAAAAAAAAAAAAGTAAAGCCTGGCCCTACTGTGGGGCCCAGAGCTCTCCCTCTGGTTTGCACAAACCCTCTGAGGCTCTCGAGGCCCCAGTGTGTCATGAAGCCCACTGGTTAAGCCCCCTTCCTGAAGTGTCTGCCCCACCCCCTCTTCCACCGCTCAGTAAGGAACCTCTGCCCACCTGCCTCCCCTTTCTAGGGGCAGCAGCGAGGACAGTCCTGAAGTCCTGACGGTGCAGTATTACCCAGCCCGTCACTGCTGTGACTTCCTCAGGTACCACTTTAGCAATAAGGTTTCAAGCGCACATCCCCACTGACAGCTTGGCCTGGGGAAAGCGAGGCTGCTCTTTGGGCCTTGTTTGATGTCTCATTTCCGCACCCGTGTGCCCCAAGACTGCATCTGTTTGGGGCCCAGGAAGCTGAGTCTGGCTCATACCTGCCCAGCACCAGGGCTAAACCACAGAGAACATCAACCCATTTCCTGAGCTTGAGGTGGGCTGCTCTGTTCACATACACACACACACACACACACACACACACACGCTCCTCCCCACCAGCATCAGAAGACCCTCCCTCAGGCTTTGTCTACATTGGTACCAACTGGACACAGTATGGGAAAGGAGTAAGAGCTGTGCCGGGGCAGCATAGCCAGAAAGTGTCTCTGCCACAGAGCAGCCTGCCACACTGGAGCAGGATGCCCTGACCCCTGGCCCAGCCTCACCTCAGCCTCCACCTCCCTCCTCCCTGCCAGCACCTCCCAGGAGCTGCTGCCCAAACCACTGGGCACAGCTTAGGTCAGGGTGCCCCCCTATTGTGGGTGGAGGTACTCACCAGCCCTCCAAGAAGTGAGGATGCTATACTCTTGGAAAGTGTATTAATACGCTCAGCCGTTTCCGACTCTTTGCAATCCCATGGACTGTAGACACCAGGCTTCTCTGTTCTTCACTATCTCCCAGAATTTGCTCAAACTCATGTCCATCGAGTCAGGGATGCCATCCAACCATCTCATCCTCTATCATCCCCTTCTCCTCCTGCCCTCAACCTTTCCCAGCATCAAGATCTTTTCCAATGACTTGGCTCTTCGTATCAGGTGACTAAAGTATTGGAACTTCAGCATCAGTCCTTCCAATGAATATTCAGGGTTAATTTCCTTTTGGATTGACTGGTTTGATCTCACTGCTGTCCAAGGGACTCTCAAGAGTCTTCTCCAGCACCACAGTTTGAAATCATCAGTTCTTCAGTGCTTAGCCATCTTTATGGTCCAGCTCTCACATCCGTACATGGCTACTGGAAAAACCCACAAAATCCAAAGGTTACCAGTTCAGGAGGTAGAAATTCTCCCCCAAAAATGACCCACAGAGAGCCCATCAGTGGCCAACCCTTGGCATTTGCCTTGTTTCTGAGCTTAATCATCAACTTGCAAAAAGCAAAGTAGTAGAGCAGAGACCAGGAAGGAGACGTCACTCCATCCTAAGTGGTCTCACAAGAAGGGGGCTGGGGAGCAGAGGAGGAGGCAAAGAGGGTTTATAATTTCCATGAGCTGAGCTTGTCTTAGAGCGATGAAAATAATATTATAAAAACTCTCTTCAGAGGCAAGCACGGTACTTTATTAAGTCTGAGCTGCTAATGTGCCTCAGTGCACCAGCCAGCCCTTTGTGGCCAGTTTGGGCACAGCTAGGAGGACCTAAATCAGGGATTCCAAGTGCTTGGCAGAGACCCTGGGGATGGACAGCCCTCGGGCACTCTAGCTTGAGGCACCAGCTGACTCTCCTCTCCCACCCATCCTGGGGAAAAGAGAAGGGCAATATCCTAGCTGTGAATTCATTTGATCGTCACCAGAATCCAATTTTCCTCCTGATGTGGAGGAAATCGTAGGAGAATAAGACAGACAAGCAGCAAGCAGGGAGTGATATGAGCACATTATTGGGGACAACTTCATCAGGCAGCTTGAGCAGAATGCAGATCACACTGCCTCCTGCCAAGTCGGCAACTACGGGAGACCCCACCTTCCCCCATCAAGCTGCCTGGGCCCCGGATCCCACAGGTGCTGTGGGTTCATGGGTCAAGTCTGGGCCCAGGGAGGAGGGGACGCTCTAGGACTCCACGATCACTTCCTGACAACATTTTCTCTGAATTTCACTCTGGGGCCATGGCCAGAGGGAGCCCAACCAGGACCCTTTTGAACAGTTCAGAGCCCAAAGCTCTAAGGTCAAGTGTTTGAGGCATTTTGCTGCAAAGGTAGTGAGGACAGATTAATGGACTTGCGAGGGTCCTGAGAGCAGGGCAGGATGGCCCCTTGCAGGAACAGGGGAGCCTCCTGTGCAGAGGGGCAACACTAGACATCAGGGTCACAGTCCCCTGGCCTCAGGGCAGCTCTGGTCAGCGCTGTGTTGGGCCTGGCAGGAAGGGGTGGGGGGCTGAAATGCCTGAGCAGAGAGTGGGGCTTCCTGCCTGGACGGCACCCTGCTTGGTGACCAGGCCAGAGAGAGGGTGGGAAGTGACCAAGCACAGGCAGCAACTACTAGGGCAAAGCTGGTCCTCCCAACACATTTACTCATTCCTTCTCTCCATACAGTTCACAGCCTGTGGGGACCCAGGAGGAGCCCCTGCCTCGGGTGGGATTCAGGGCCAGGAGCTGGACCAATGCTCAGCACCTTGGGGCAGAAGCAGGCCGCCGGAACGCTCTGTCTGACCAGCTGTTCGGATTCTGCTGAGAGCTGCTTGGCGCCAGGATCCACTTGGAGGTGGGACCGTGAGAGGAAGATGTCCTTCATGAGAGTGTTGCCTGTCTTCCATCCCGTACACAAAGATTCATGGCTGGCAGTGGCGTAAATCCAGCCCCCATGCCATTGCTCATTAACTGGCATATGTATTTATGGAAAAAAGGCCCCTCTAATTAAAGCTGTCACATTAGGGCTTTATGTATCTCACCCAGGCTGAATGCTGAGAGGGCCTTCACTGCCTGTGGAGCTGGCCTCGATGTTCATAGGAAGCAGAAGGGTGCGGGGACTGGCAACCCTCCTGTCCCCATGGGTAACAAGTCTCCAGTGCCTGGACTCCAGGGGCAGCACAGTCCTCAGAGAAGCTGCTTTCCCTGCTGCACCCTTGAGCCCCTCCCTGCTTTCTGTAGCAAGGGTCAAGTTGCCCCATGGCCCCTAGGCCTCCAGCTCCCTGGGTGCCACCCCTCCTGGCCCAGGACATGCCAGCTTCCCACCACCTGGCCAAGCTAGATGGTGAGCCCCCAGGGGTGGGCAGGGCCCCAAGGTTTCCTCCCCATGGGATCCCTAGGGCCTCACCCATTTGTCCTCACAACTTTTGGGTGGAAGTGTTAGCTCACTCTGGCCCTGCCTGTGTCGCCCTTTCCTGCCCACCACCACACATTCTCAGCACAAGCTTCTTCCTCCAGGGATACTCCAGTCCACTCCAGCCCTGCTCAAATTCCCATTGCCCCGTGCTCACCGCGAGCATCTCAGCTCCATGTCAGGAGCGAGTTTCACCCACTGCTACCAAGCAGCATGGAACAGGGGCATGTCTGCCTCCCTTTCCTCAGCCTTAGCCACAGAGCATGTTTGGGATCACTGGGAGCTTCCCTAGAGCAACCCCAGCAGAAACCAACATTGCAGACCACGTCATCCCCACCAAAGACTCCCCCTGTGGCAAGAGTTCACAAAGCCCAGCTCCATCAGCAGCCCCATACAGTGCATCTTCCAAGAGTTCCTTCCCTACTTACTTGTTCCTTCCCTTCCCTTAATTGTCAAGCAACTGGCAGTTGCTTGACAGAGCATGAAGCAGAGCCACCAGTGTGACTTCAGAATCATGAGCAAAAAAGAAATGTTGGGTAAGCCCCTGAGTTTAGGGGATGTTTATTTCGCAGCATTGTTTTAGCATGAAGCTGCCTAATACACCCCTCTTCTTCCCACCATCTCTGAACCAGCTGAGACAAAAGAATCATCAGGCTGATGGAAACAAATGTCAAGTTTCTACTGAGGAAGGTGAGTTCAAGGTAATGGCTTACGTGAAGGCAACACCAACTTCCTGACACTCCCCAGACATGGGAAGAATCATCAGCCTGTCCCAGGTAGAGACATGCCAACTGAAGCACAAGCTCACAGCAGGCTGGCAAGTCCCCAAGACAGAAGGCAACAGGGACAAGCTGAGCTGCCCAGACCCAGGGCTCCTCCCAAAGTCTCCAGTCAAGGGTTCTCAACAGTTTCCTGGGGAGCCCCTACCCCAGAAGAGAAGGAAACAGGGCCAATTGCATTGTTTGCAGGGCCCCCAGCAAAATGTCCTGGAGGAGAAAAATGACAACCCGCTGCAGTGTTATTGCCTGGAACATCCCATGGACAGAGGAGTCTGGCAGGCTACAGTCTATGGGGTCACAAAGATTCAGGCACAACTGAGCACATACTCCTGTCTGCAGCAAAATGAAAACACTGGGCCCCTTTTAGAAAATTATTAAGAATATTTCAAGACAGCAATGGCAGGGCATTAACCATGTACGGAGCCCTCCTGAGCACCGGCCCCCAGTTGACTGCCTGTCACACCACCATAAGACCTTCCCAAGTGGAGATGTCTCCACCACCATCACTACCGTCACACCCAGCCTGGGCTGGACAGCGGCTGGTTGACTTTCTCGCTGCACAGAGGGGCTTCAGAACCATGGGCACTCAGAGGCCAAGAGCCGGGTGATAGTTCAGAGTCTTGCTAACCTGGGTTTCAATCCCTGGACTTGAAAAAGATGGGCCTGTTCCTGTCTCCTTGGGCTGGGGACATATCCTCAAAGGATGGGGCCAGGAAGTCACGCCACTCTCAGCCAGTTAATGTTTCCTGCAGGTGTTGGGGACCCCATGCATCACCTCCCTCTATCTGAAAAGAGCCACAGGGCAGTGCTCAGAGGGCAGTGCTCCACTCCCCAGGCACCTTCTCCCAACTCCAGCCCCCCACACTAGAGAAAGTTAATCAGAACACATTCAGTACCTCCGGAAGTCTCCTGTGGGCTGATCCCTGAACAAAGCCAGCCTCCCTCATCCAAGGTAAAAAATCCAAAGACCCAGGGGGACAAATCTTTCCCAGGTTCCCAACATCACGGTTCTGGGCATGTTCCACTTCCTCCACTGTTTTGCATGGAATATTTTAGTTACATTGTGAATGAGCACCTGGAAATCACTGTTCCCAATCACATATCATCTGCACGTGACTCCAGAGCTGTCCATCTAACTCTGATCCATATGTCTCATGCAAACCTAATTGTCTCTGCAACTTTAGACAGTGACGCGTATCCACCCTCAGACACGTCTGGCTCGTGGTAGCTGAGGAAAGTCCAGGCCTCATCCATAATCCTTAAAAAATATTATTATCCTAGGAAAATTATTCAGTTAATCTACTTTAATAACCCTGTGTAGGGGCCTTGATATACTGTAGTCTTTACAGGATTCATTTCAAAAATATTACCTGTCACTTTCCAACCAACTGAAGCAACAGGGAGGTACCCAGCGTGGTCTCTGAGAGGGGTGCCCATTCGTCAGCTTAATATGCCATAAAGAGCAGTGACATTGCTCCCCTCAGGGCATAAATCTCCCTGAGTCTCGGCAGGGCTTTAAGGGAGCAGGAAGGAAGAGCAGTGAGAGGCTCCTGCCAACATCCAAGGCCCTTCCTTGCCCAAGGAGGGCACTGATGAGTGTCTGTGCCCGCCTCACCTCTCCCAGAAGACCAAGGCCAGCTCTGCCCAGCACCCAGGGAAGCCGGAGCCAGCCTCCATCAGCCTGCTGGCCTCGGGTTCTGTAATTAAGGAGTGGTGACCTGGCTATGGGCTTCCCAGGTGGCTCGTGCCAAAGAATCTGCCTGCTAAGCAGAAGATGCAAGTTCGATCCCTGGGTTGGGAAGATCCTCTGGAGAATGAAACAGCAACCCACCCCAGTATTCTTGCCTGGAGAAGTCCGTGGACAGAGGAGCCTGGTGGGCTACAGTTCTTGGCTCGCAGAGTCGGACATGACTGAGCGTTTGAGCACAAATGTTGGACCTGACTGCATGGACAAAGAGATGTATCTGGGGTGGAAGAACAGCAGCTGGCCCAGCAGTGGTCTCTGGGACACAGCTGTTAAATGAAAGAAGGAACCAACCAGCCATCTGACACAGCCTCCAGGAAGGGCCACAGGTACGCACTTGCTGGCCTTCAGGGTCGGGTGCCCAGGGAGACTGGCAGGTGCTGACACCATGTTCCATTATCTACACATCCCATCATGCTAACACTCAGCTCCGTCTCTCCCCGGAGGCCCCAGCCTATAGCACCTGCAGCCTGCGGCACCGAGGACCAGCTGCCACAGCTGCAGCCTAAGCCCATGGGGTCTGGGAGAGGTCCTGGGGGCAGCTTCTAACTGCCGTCTAGCCCTGTGCTCCCTCAGGGCGCCAACCTCAGATCTCTTCCAGGCCGTGCTGCTTCCAGAAATAAAGCATCTCCAGCAGTGTCTGTTTCCAAGTCCTCATTGATTTTTGTCTCTGTTTTCCTAGCTTCCTGTCACAACGGGGCATTCCAGGTGATGGATCAGAGCTCACTCTGCACTAAGAGCCTCTTCAAAGTCATCTGAAGCAGGACCCGGGCCCGGGGCTCCCGACAGCTTTGGGGAGGGGTTAGGAGCAGGGGTAGTGTGGAGGCCTCACCCCTTACTCCCCCAGGAAAAGGCACCATACGTGGATCCCATGAGATGGGCTGCAGGGTCCACCTGACTCAGATCCAAGTACCCCCTCTCACATGACCTTGGACAAGCCACCCAACCTTGGGCCCTCAGCAGCCTCCCCTGCCAGTCCCAGGGGCCCAGAACCAAACACGACACAGCAGGCTGTGGTCCAGGGTGGCCCAGCCGCTCATGGCATCAAGGACCTCGCTCTCCAGTCTTCTGTTCAGGCTGTGGCCTCTGCAACCCCAGCCCCTAGGAGGGAAGGGGAGTCTGCATCCTGTCCTAGGGGTACATGTCCCCCTCCTCCTGCTGGGAACAGCCCTGCTCACCCAGGCTCTCCCTCTCCTGCCATGCAGGACTCCAAACACCTGACACGGGATCTCAATCCTACAGCACCCACAAGGCTGCAGTGCTGTTTTCCCATCTTACAGGGAAGGAAGTCGAGGCTCAGAAAGGTGAAGAGCTTGCTGACGTCACCCAGTTGGTGAGTGACAGGCACTGAGGGGCAGAGATCAGCTTAGAAGAAGGCCATGCCACTGACGTCATGAAGTGCTCATCCAGGCTGGTGGACAAGGAGGCTGAGGCTCGGAGTGTTTGGCCAGTTGCCTAGGTGGGAGGTTTGAGGAGCAGGGGCCAGAGTCTCCCTCCTAGCTCCGTCCTGAACCTTCCAAGCTGCTTCTCTGCTGCCAGGGAGCCTGCTGTGCACGCTCCCATGGGAATAGAAGAGACAGCGGAGAGCAGATGCCGCCCAGACCCGG
Source organism: Madoqua kirkii (assembly GCA_006408675.1). Lineage (NCBI taxonomy): Eukaryota > Metazoa > Chordata > Mammalia > Artiodactyla > Bovidae > Madoqua > Madoqua kirkii. The sequence goes on along the minus strand of SJYC01115546.1, from coordinate 21,125 downwards.
GCAAGCAGGCCTGAGCAGCTTCCCTGAGACCTCACTCATAATTCTGTCCTGACTCTAGAGAGAGGGCAGTCAGGACTCCCACAGACTCTGTCAAAGTACCCCAGACACAAGTCCAGAGAGTGGCAATTACAGAAGCTTGGAGCTACTGGGAGGGAGTAAGGGGCTTTGAGCTGGCACCACCTGTCCCTAAGACCTCTAGTGAGTGTTGAAGAAGACAGTGGAGGCCCAGCATCTCCTCCTGTTCAGGAAATGACCAAGCAGAGCAGACAGCACAAGAGGAGGTGCCCAGCAAGGCATGCAGGATGCAAGTTGTGGGGAGACTGGCCCGTCAGCTCCCTCCTGGGCCCCAGAGCCTAGCTCTGCAAAGACGCGGAGACCAGAGTCATCCCCAGAGGATGGGGCAGCGGCCAGGCTGATTGGAGCCCTGAGGCCAGGTGGGCAGAGCCTCTAGGCCCCAGTCTGGTTCCCAAGGCATCTTATCTTATAGCTAACAGCTCAGCCACCGGTCCAGCACCTCACAGTCTGCCTCAAACCAGAAAGACTCCAACATGGCAGGGGGTGGGGGTGAGGGTGCTGTGGCTTGGGGGTGCCAGGACAGAGACAGGCTAGGGGAGAGACATCACACTAGGGAGGGAGGGAGAGAGACCAACATGAGAGGCCCTTGCAGAGAGGAGCAGAGTGATGGAGGCAGATGGGGGAGCATAAGAGGAGACAGGTGCCTAGCAAGATGAGGTGAGCTGGGCACCTTTGACAAGGATGCCCCTATGAGCCCAGACTTCTCAGTTCATGACCAAGTGGGCCAGTGAGTGGAGAGGTCAGGGCTGGGGTGGTGCTCAAGTTGAGTTTGAGTTAAATGTAAGACCCTGGTTAGAAGCAACAAGTTCCCCCATAGCCCAGCAGCCTCAAGGAAAGTTGTGAGATGGTGTTTGAGTCCCTTGGTTCTGCTCTTAGAGGATCATTTGGTACATGAACGCCAAAGATGGGGCCAGGAGGAAGCGCTACAAAGGAAATCAAACAGAAGCAGCTTCCCAAGTGTGCACATTCATCACCAGAGAGGACAGCCAGAAACTGGGAGGCTTTGTCCCAGCTCGCGCTCCGGAGAAACACCAGCTGAGTGTCTGCTACCAGCCTGGCCCTGGGGGCCAGCCAGCAGCACCTTGAAGATGGACCAGAGCCTCCTCACCACCTGAAGTTGAGATTCACCTGCCCTCTCAAGCTCCATCTCCAGTCTAATTGTTCAGTGTACTTAAAAAGGAGTTGAGCCGTGGAAACAGCCAGGTGTGGAGTCCAGCCCCGAGGCCACAGAAGCGGAGCACAGAACCGAGGTCACCTCTGAGGCTGACTGTGCCCCTCTGCAGTTGTTGCCAAAAGCCCCCCTGATCATCGCCCTATAGTGCCCTAACCACTCACCTAATGCCAACCTTCCAGCAGGAATATTCTTTGTCCCAAGGCTATAAAAGTTGGCTACTAACCAACTGAAAGCCTCAGGCCTCCCTTGAGCAGCCCACTGTTCTCACAGTGTCTCACAGAAGCGGAGCACAGAACCGAGGTCACCTCTGAGGCTGACTGTGCCCCTCTGCAGTTGTTGCCAAAAGCCCCCCTGATCATCGCCCTATAGTGCCCTAACCACTCACCTAATGCCAACCTTCCAGCAGGAATATTCTTTGTCCCAAGGCTATAAAAGTTGGCTACTAACCAACTGAAAGCCTCAGGCCTCCCTTGAGCCAGCCCACTGTTCTCACAGTGTCTCCCTGGCCTGTTAGGAGGTCGGCCCACTGCACTCTCCGTGCCCTGATTATCTCTGCTCCTTGTTCTTAATAAACTCACTCCCTTCTGAAATGCTCTGTGTCTGGAAGATCTTTCCCAGCTCACATTCAGACTGCCACAACACCAGGCTCCATGACCAGCCGGCCCCAACTCACCCAGCAAGCCATCCAGGCAGCAGCACGCCCACTCCACACCCAGCTCCAGGCTGTTGGCACCTTCGTCCCTGCTGTTATCCAGCGGGAGGAGGGGGTTTAGTCCCAGCTCTACCTCTGGAGTACCAGGTCTGGCACCACTGGTGCCAGGACCTGCAGGCTGAGCTCTGGAATCTTCCCCACACTTGACCGGTCAGTCTTTTGACCCTCCTGCATCCCAGCTATAAGTTCAGAAGGAAACATGGAGATGATGGTGGGCCTGGCAGATCCTCTCTCCATCCCCGTTCAGTCACTGCTGGCAGCCTGCTGCAGACACCCTTAGGTCACCATCCAGTCTGCACAAGGCTGATCAGACCTCCAGGAGCAGCTGGGTGTGGATGAAGTTGGAAGGGGAGTAACCAGGCCTTGTCATTCTTGATGGCCCATCACTGGACATTTTCTCCTGCAGCCCAGGGGAGCCCACTGACCACATTGGAAGCAGCTTGATGTCTCTCCCTCCAAGGACCCCTTCCCTTCCTCTGCTGGACACACCACCTCCCTCCAGTCTGAGAGCTGTGAGGCCCCACTGCACAGGAATGAGCCCCAGGAGCACTGGAGGGCTCAAGTTGTTGTTGTTCAGTCACTAAGTCATGTCCAACTCTTTGCAACCCCATGAACTGCAACATGCCAAGCTTCTCCTTCACTGTCTCCGAGTTTGCTCAAACTCACGTCCATTGATACAGGAATGAGCCCCAGGAGCACTGGAGGGCTCAAGTTGTTGTTGTTCAGTCACTAAGTCATGTCCAACTCTTTGCAACCCCATGAACTGCAACATGCCAAGCTTCTCCTTCACTGTCTCCGAGTTTGCTCAAACTCACATCCATTGAGTTGATGATGCCATTCTCCGTCATCCCCTTCTCCTGCCCTCTTTTCCAGCATCAGGTTCTTTTCCAACAAGTTCCACTAGGTGGCCAAAGAATTGGAGCTTCAGCTTCAGCATCAGTCTTTCCAGTGAATATTCAGAGCTGATTTCCTTTAGGATTGACTGGTTCGATCACATTGCTGTTCAGGGGACTCTCAAGAGTCTTCTGTAACCCCACAGTTCAAAAGCACCACTTCTTAGGCACTCAGCCTTCTTTATGGTCCAACTCTCACATCTGTACATAAGCACTGGAGGCTTGAGACCAGCCTGTAAAAAAGTTTTGATGCAAATACACAGCTATCGGGATGCAGGAACCCAGAACTTCTCTTCACAGATTTATCAATACTTTGTATTTCCTTCCTGAAAAGGCCCCAAGGTCTGGGCTACAAGACCCAGGAAACCTATTTCTCAGAACCCATCTTGGCTTGTTGAGTGGGGCCATCAGATTCCCGTGAGACCAGTGCCCCTTGAGGTACTAGAGACCTTCGTTTTGTTCATGGCATGAGCGGCAAACAGCACAGCTGGTGCTCCAGGAGAATTAACCCCACTGGCGACACACAGCTGAACCAGTAGATCCAGCAACATTCCTGAGGAGCCAGGGTTAAAAATATAGGGGTGCTTCCTGGTGAAGTCAGTCATAGTGGGGCTGTGCCCGGGGCCATGAGCCCCATTACCATGAGAAAAGGTCAATCAGGATTCATAAGATACATGTGAACTTTAACAGAGCAATCTTGTGGAAAAGTACAACCTCCCTTCACCCCACCCATCACCACTAAAGGACAAAATCCAGACTCTTTGATTCCAAAACCCTGCCGAGAAGCAGTTTACAAAGAGACTTCCATGGAACCCAGGTTCTGCAGGGTGTTCCTCAGACAGGGCACTGTGGTTGCACAAGTTCATGTGGTGATAACACATTGGCAGCATCTTCTTTAAAAACAGGGCCAAAACAAAGATAGTCCTATGGAGCATTTTACTAGAAAGCCTGGCCCAGTACATTAGAATGAGCAAGAGAAATAAAGAAGAGAGCTGGACTATAAAGAAAGCTGACCACGAAAGATTTGATGCTTTTGAACTGTGATGTTGGAAGAGATTCTTGAGAGTCCCTTAGACTGCAAGGAGATCAAACCAGTCAATCCTAAAGGCAATCAGTCCTGAATATTCTTTGGAAGGACTGATGCTGAAACTGAAACTCAAATACTTTGGCCACCTGATCACAAAGAACTGACTCATTGGGAAAGACTCTGATGTTGGGAAAGATTGAAGGCAGGAGGAGAAGGGGACAACAGAGGATGAGATGGTTGGATGGCATCACTGACTTGAAGGACATGAGTTTGAGCAAACTCCAGGTGTTGGTGACAGACAGGGAAGCTTGGCATGCTGCAGTCCATGGGGTCAGACATGACTGAGTGACTGAACTGAACTGAAGGACTAGACAGGGAGGGAGAAGGCTGTCGGGATCACGGATGATATGAGTATTCACACGGCCATCCTAATATACCCCTATAGCCAAAGAATTATAATTAATAAGCAAGTTTAGCCATGTGGCCAATTATAGAACAAGCACAAATGGCAACTGTGTTCTTGAGACCAGCCTAGAGTTTTAAAAGGAAACAATTTTTTAAAGGTACCATTTTATTATATAGTGATTTCAAAAGTATTCACTGTAGTAGTATTCTTTAAACCATATTTAAGTTGTAGATACTCTTCTGAATGTGTGTTTTAAAACAAAAACTTTAAATGTGTATGGTAAGACATTAGCAGGAAGTATTAATAAACATGTAAGACTCAGCAAGATCTGTATGCTGTATTTTGAAAAGATCGCTAGGAGACAGAATTAAATGAGCAAATAGAATGTTATCCCATGTGGATACAAAACTACATGTATTTATGCACAAAATGCATAAACATTTCCTAGAAGGATCCAAAAGAAATGGTAGTTTCCTCTGGGAAGTGTTATTGGAAGCTGTGGTCGGAGGAGAGAATATTCAAATTTTTATTTTGTACTCTCAGTATTGTTTGAATATGTTTATAAAGTGCACATATAACTTTAAAAATAAAAAGATGTTTTCACAGTGTGAGGTCTTAGAATCTCATGTTTGGACTTATCTCTTTACTAGGGTCTTATAATTGATTCTAATTAAGGAAAACATTAAGTAACATTTTCCAATTAGCTCACAAACCATTTTCAGCCTGTGGTAGAATGCATGTTTGTTCTTCACTGGGGACATTGCTATTATTAAAAGCTTATAAAAAGAACAAAATAAATAAGATGATGTTTCAATTTTTAGGGGACCTAGTAAATTCAATAGTAAGATCAGCCATACAGAGCATTCACGGGAGAACATAAAAGTACAAGAAAATGTTGTTGATTACAGCATTTTATTGGAGGAAAATTGGGAACATCTCAATTCCCATCACAGGGGAATGGCTTGAAAGATGGACCTCTGTGTGAGCAGAAGATCTGACAGCAAATCGGGGCCACCTCAAACAAGCAGAGTTTGGGAGCCATCTACAGAGAAGCAGCAGGCTTGGAAACTGCCCGGGCAGCAGCCAGAGGCTGTGTTGGAAGAGGCTGGGCCAGGATATGGGTGTGAGGGTGACAGGCAGATCATGCTGTTCAGAATCATGGAACAAGAGGCGGCCACCAGGACAGATACCATGAGGACAGGCAGCAGCCAAAGGCTGGATGGAGGAGGGGGCAGAGGCTGGTGGAACATGCCTCCCTGACTCCAGGAAACCAGGCGGGGGAACCCTGGTGTGGCCAGGAAGCCAGAGAAAAGAGGACAGACGGTGGCTGTGGACACGGCTTCTTAGTGGCCACAGGTGAGCTTGAAACTGAGGTCTCTGTGGAACAGAAGAGAGAATAGTGCAGTGGATTGAGAAGGAGAGCGACTTTAGACACTGGCTGTAGGCAACACTGGCAAAATTTTCTGTGCAGAGGAACAGAGAAGGTGGTAGACAGAGAGGAGAACAAAGAAATGGCTTTCTTGTCAAGATGGGTGATGGAGAATGACTGTGTGCAGAATGTTCAGAAGAGACAGAAGGACAAGAGTGAGGCCCTCTGGAGTTAGAGGGGTGGGATTTGGGCCCCCATGGGGGCCAGGACACCTCGTCCTCCGTTGGGGAAGGGGAGGCACAGGCCAGGTCACAGATCATAGGGGGACCACAGGAAGGTTCTGGTTTGCTGGCTTCTCTTTTTCTCCATGAAGAATGAGGCCAGGTTAGCAGCTGACTCTGAGGGTGGGAGCTGGGAGGTTTGAGAAGGAAGGAGCAGGGGTGAGCCGTTCACTCAGGATCCTGGAGAAAAGATGGCCCAGGAAGGCACGGTAGGCCCATGTGCCTGTGGCCCATTTGAGAGTTGGGGCCACAGATCCAAGGAGAAACCCAGCATGTGGCAGAGCCTGCCTCCCTGTTCTGCTGCCAGGGGCAGACAGAGGGGCACTCTGCCCAGCGGTTGTAATGACCAGTGATCTCAGGGCTTCAGGGTGTGGTGGTAACGATGGGAAAAGGCAGTGAAAACAAGAGGCAAGAGAAGGGGCTGAGATGCAGAGGTAGGGGTGGAATGAGCATGAGGGTGGCAGCCAGAGGTCAGTGTTATGAGCTGAACTGTCTTCCAAGTTCATCTGCTGAGGTCCTAACTCCCAGGACCTCAGAGTGTGACTATACTTGGAGATGCGGTCTTAAAGATGGTTAACTAAAATGAGGCCCTAAGAGTGAGCCCTAATCAAATAGGATTCCTGTCTTTATAAGAAGAGATAATCATGCTATAGATAAATGCAAAACAGACCATATGAAGACTCAGGGAGAAGATAGCCAGGCACAAGACAAGGAGAGACCTCAGGAGAAACCAGGCAGCCAGCATCTTGATCTTGGTCTTCCAGCCTCCAGGCCTAATAGAGAACTGATTTTATGTGGTTTATGTTAGGACAGGTGAGCAACCAGAGGGGAGGAAGCAGTGATGGGGGCCACATAGGCCAGTGAATTGTGAGGTCAAGGTGTGGGATGGTCATCCCCTGCCCTCACGATCTCCTAGAGAAGCCACAAGCCCTGTAAGCACTGTGCACCTCAGAGAGATATGGATGATGACAGCTAGACACACAAAAATCCACATTCACTTCCTTTGGCCTGGATATGTGCAAAGCCTGCAATCAGTGTGAAGCTCCCAGGGCGGGTACTGCACTCAGTGCTCTCTGGTGGGAGGGCAGTGGTGTCTGGGACAGTCCCGAGGCTGCCACGCTGGACCTGAATGGCCCTGAGCTCCTCCTCTGCGTGAACTCCAGATCCTCACAAGATCCGAAGTGATGGGAGCTCCTAGACCCTACCCAGGGCCCCACCTCACACAGGAGACCAAGTGCCTCCAGCCTGCCTGGCCACAGCCCAGGCAGGATTCAGGCCCACTTGGATCCAAGTCCTGCCCACAGCCGCTGCACAGCCAAGGTCAGCAGAGAGGATGGACAGAGCCAAGAGAGAGTGCTGGGCCTGCAGCCTCTGCCGATTCCCACCAGGGCGGCCAGGGAGCAGGTGTGTTGGTATCGCGTCTGCCGGCTACGGGGCCTTGGGCTGGAGGCTGTGAGCAGCAGAAGAGCAGCAGCAGGAGGCGTGCCCTGACGGAGGATCTGGAAGGACAGTCCTGCCTGCAGCCTGGGGCCCTTGCCCAGCCTTGGTGACCTCAGCCCTTCACCCTGGCCTCACCCCCAGCCAGACCTGGCATCCCAGCTGAGCCTCAGATCGACCTCCTGCACGCTCAACTTTTGGACTCAGGGAGGCTCTTCTGTTCTTTTCCCTGCAATGTCCTTCGAGTCCCTGTTTTAGTGACTTTGTCTCCTGGAGAAGAGCTCATCACTTTGGTGTGAGGTTATTTCAAGGTTGAATTCTTGCAATGAAATTTATCTTTAGACCTTGATTCACAGATCAGTTCAGGATGCTGATAACAGAGATGACAGACACGCGAGGCTGACGCTGCTGCTCTGAGCAGCCCCACTGCTGCAGGAAGCCACCTGCCAGGGGGTCGGGATGGGGCGGTCAGCCTGTCAGTGAGTCACTCCTTACATTTATACCAGCCCTCCCTGCCAAGACTAGAAATCCATGAGTCACTGGTCACATGGATACTTAAGACCCCTGGGGTTTCCATCACAAATGGCCACAAATTTGGTGGCTTCATACAACACAAGTATACCTTCCCACAGCTCTGGAGGCAGAAGTCCAAACTCCAGGTGTGGACAGACTGGTTCCTTCTGGAGGCTCTGAGAAGAGGGGGTCCCCAGCTCCTTTCCTAGGTCCTGGTGACCCCAGGAATCCTTGGTGGTCCTGGGCCATCATCACTCTGATCTCTGTCTCCATCATCTCATGACCTTCTCTGTGTGTCCTTTTCTGTCTCCTAGAAGGACACTCACTGGATTTAGGGACCGTTCAAACCCAGCATGGGCTCCCCTGGGGGCTCAGAAGGTAAAGAACCAACCCGCAATGCAGGAAACCTTGGATCAGGAAGATCCTCTGGAGAAGGGAATGGCAACCCACTCCAGTATTCTTGCCCGGAGGATCCCATGGATAGAGGAGCCTGGCGGGCTATAGTCCATGGGGTCGCAAAGGATCAGACATAACTGAGTGTCTACACACACTAATCCAACATGACTCCACCTCAATCCTTACTTTAAAGGCATCTGTAAAGACCGTTTCCAAATAAGGTCGCCATTTGAGGTTTCTGGTGGACATGAATTTTGTAGGGACACTATTCACCTCACTGCAGGCGGGGTGACTTCCTCACGTCCCTCTGTGATTTGCACTTGACTCTCAGGTCCCCCCAGCAGCCTCGGAGGGGCGAGGAGCGGTGTGGTGACACTGGGGGCGCGCAGCTGGCTGTCCCCAGGCGGGCACCTCCGACACAGAAAGCAGGCGCCTTTGTCCCTGCTCCCGTGACAGCCCAGACCAGGCTCTGCTGTGGGAGCAGGGGAGCCACGAGAGACCATGCGTCATTGCCAGCAGACGTGTCCTGATGACAAGGTTTCTACTACATGCGGCATCCCACCCCCTCCACCAGCAGGAAGGGCCTCCGAATTCTCTGTCCCCCAGACTCAACGGCCACATCCCACACAGGTCAAGGAGACCCCACAGTGCTCAGGTCACACCAGACATGGGCCCACTTGAATGCTTATTCTTGAATGCTCCTCTCCTGCTTATTCTTTTTAAAGGTCTCAGCACACATCCCTGAAAATAAAACTAAAACTGCTGCAACCCAAATCATAGGGGGTCAGAGTTGCACGCACCCCAACCCTCTCCAACCAGGAGGAAAAAAGGTTGATAAGGAAACAGAATGGCTGTTTTCCCCAACCTCGTCGTACCTGAGGCAACAATTTTAAAAGGCACCTTAATTTATTTCTAAAAAGAGACAAACATAGCATTAAATCATTATCAGATGTGAGTACAGCAAAGCTGCTAATCTGGCTTTTATTTGACTCCATTTAGTTAAAAGTAGCTTTCTGCCTGGGTAGGAGGAGGACGGGCAGGAAAGAAGAAATAAAATAATACTACTAAAAAATGCCCTTGATGGAAATGATAAGGTTCCCTTTGAAAGACGCCGCGTCTCTGTGTGTGGGGAGAAGGCAGCAGCTCCCAGCCCTTCAGAGATCCGGGGAGGCGGCTGGGCCCGGCTTTCTTATGTAAATCACCCACCACCAGGCTGCCAGCAGTGCCAGCTGGCCCTGGGACTGACTACTAGGAAGACCGAAGCCAGACGGAAACCCTAGTCCACATCTCGGGAGTCGGTGCACAACACCTGGAGTTCATAGAGGAAGGAAGAAGGCCCGTCTTTCGCAACCCACGTGCACAGTGAAATTGACTTGGGGTTTGGGACCCAGCAGAAGAGCCCCAATGGCTGTGGCGGATCACAGCCATGGCTTTTATTTGACGTTGAAAGTTTATCACAAAACAAATCTCGGCTCTTTGTGAGAAAAAGGAAAAAAAGAAAGAAAGAAACAGAAAAAGAAAACGTGCAGAATGGCATAAAGTTTCCTTTTTAAATTTTTTTAAATTTTGACTGCTGGGTCTTTGTTGCTGTGCTAGGACTTTCTCTAGTTTTGGCGAGCGGGGCCCACTCTCTTGTTGAGAAACGTGGCTCTAAGGACACCGGCTTAGTCACCCTGAGGCATCTGGGATCTTCCTGGACCAGGGACTTAACCTGTGTCCCCTTTATTGGCAGATGAATTCTTAACCACTGATCACCAGGGAAGTTCCAGCATAAATTCTTGACAAGCTCAAGCCCCACCTTGTGCTTGATCCTCACCCCCCAGAGGGGCTTCAAATCCTCATCTGTGCCCAAGAGACGGCTCTGTGTGCCAGAGTGACTGAAGACCACAGTCCCCAGGGGAGGAGGTTTGGCATGAGAAGAAAGGCAGAGGAAAGCCCCTCAGGTGTGTAGAGAACCTGCTTTTCAGACTTACAAAAGCACGGACCACCTTCCCACCCCAGCTGAGCCCAGTGTCACCGGCCCCAGCCTCCGTGGCACTGAGGCCACGGTCACTGGAAGAAGGCAGGTCACTAATTCGGCCCCCAGTCCTGGTCCTGAGGCAGAGTGGCTGTCCTCCCCAGCCCCGTCACCCGTTATCAGCCAAGCGTCAGCTCGTCCCATGAGCCTGAGACCCTCCCAGCCCTGGCACCTCTGCCGGCTTCCTTCTCACCCACCCTCCTCTGAATCAACTCCTTTCTTTCTACCCCCTCCCTGCCCTTCTCCTGCTTTTCCTGACGGACTCTATCATGGCCCGATCATCGATGCTGTAGCCTAGTGGTGTCTGAGCGCCACTAGGAGGTCAGCTAGTGACCTGCGGCAGGGATGGGGGTCATCTCGGGGCAACACAATGTCCCGACTCCTGCACGAGCTGGCTGGGAGGAGTGCCCACAATCCAGGTCAGATGGATGAATGAATGAAGTAACGAGGGAGTGACGATAGATAACCAGCAGCCCTGGCTGATGGCCTCTCTCCTGCCAAGGCCCCTCGCTGCTTCCTCAAGTGCTCAACCTCCCCTGGCTCCTGCAAACCTGTAGCCCGAGGGGCCCCCGGGCACACCAGGGAGGAGCGCCCTCCCCGCCACTTCCAGCCAGGGCAGGACTGCCACCAGTCTCTCCACAGAGCTTGCTGGGACAATGCCTGAGCTACAGAAGGGCCTGTAGGGCTCCCTTTCCAGTCTCTGTTTTATAGACCAGACATGAGGTAGGGAAGCAGCTGGGCCACTATTTTGCATGGATGGAACGAGCTCATGCAGGATCTGCCTCTAGGAAAAGAGCAGCCCCTTGACTTCCCAGTTCTTAGCAGCATCTGGAAATGAGAGGAGATGAAAGTGAAGGATCCTATGCCCCCCCACTCCCTGCAACTGTGCACCCTCTCCCAACTTCCTCCTCCTCCACCTCCTTGGCCCCCAGGACAGAAAGCAACTAGGCTTCAGACCACCTTCCTTCCTGAAATGCACTCCTCGCCAGGGCCTGGTCCCTGGTGATGAGGCCTGGGCCTGGACTGGCCTGTGTGGACGAGCCAAGATTCTGCCGTGCATGCAGCGGGCATGCAAAATGCAGGGGCTGCCCTTGAAAGGACATCTTGGAGAATCTAAACAACAGACAGGGATGCCCTTTGTTGGGTTTTCACACTGTAAACTCAGTTCTTTTGTCTACACAAGCACTGGGATGGGGGTGGGCAGAATAATGTCTACCAATCCAGGCTGACCTGATCCCTGGAAGGTGATCTCGTGAGGTCAAAAGGAAGGAGTTAAGGATCTTGACATAGAATGGTTGTCCTGGACTCTCCAGGTTAAGTCCAAGGTCATCACAAGGCCCCATGGGGAAGCAGGGGGACCAGAATCAGAGCAAAAGCAGAGGTCAACACTGCCCTCCCCTCAGGTCAAGGCCAAGCAGACTCTCCCAGAGGCCACAAGCCATGGGCCACCTGACTGCCCTTGGCCACATCAACCTACAGGGAAAACCGAGCTTACTCAGTGGACAGAAAACCTCTGACAAAGGTGAAAACAGCAGAAAACACAAAAACTGCCAAAAGAGAAAATGTGTAAAAGTTTCATATTTTTGTAGTTTTTTTAAAGATGAGATGTGTATAAGAGACAGGTGTATATATATATAAACATATATATATAAACATATATATGCAGAGGTCAACACTGCCCTCCCCTCAGGTCAAGGCCAAGCAGACTCTCCCAGAGGCCACAAGCCATGGGCCACCTGACTGCCCTTGGCCACATCAACCTACAGGGAAAACCGAGCTTACTCAGTGGACAGAAAACCTCTGACAAAGGTGAAAACAGCAGAAAACACAAAAACTGCCAAAAGAGAAAATGTGTAAAAGTTTCATATTTTTGTAGTTTTTTTAAAGATGTGAAATAATACCAGTATAAAAAAATTATATAACAAACAATATAGTGTTTGTATAAAACTCAGTAAAAAAAAGCATAATTTTATCATTTAAAATAATTTATAAAATACATTTTTTTGCTGAGAGCAAACCCTAACGTCATAGACAGTGACGACGCCCATGTGCCACAGACAGAAACTGGCCTGGGTTCACTGGGGTGCTCGCATCTCCCACGGGACTACTATGCAGTCGGTACTGGCAGCACCCTGATGGGACGGGACAGGACCATCATACGGGGTCAGGGCACGGGGACCCCGCGATCCTTGGCTGAGTTCATGGAGCAGCTCCTAAGAATGGCAGGACAGCCCCCTCCTCTACTGGTAGATGACCTTCACGCAAAAGGTCTCCTCGTTTTTGTCTTCATGGTCGTTGATGTAAATCAGGATCTCCTCCTCCCCAGCTCTCTGACGGGACGCAAACCGCAGGCCGATGGTATAGGTCTCGCCTCCCCCAACCTGGAAAGAAATGTTGCCATACTCGTGCCCACCCCGCCAGCTTCACAGGCAAACACACACACACACACCCAGGCTAGCAGCTTCCACCCAGGCAAACACACACACATGTGCACGTGTCCCTGTGCGTGCACACACACACGCGCGAGCACACACACACACACCCCACCCCACCCCCAGGCTGGCAGGCTTCAGAAAACACACGCACATTCGGAACCCAATCTCCCATGTTACTGTCAAGCCCTCTCCCCAACAGCCGCTCTTCTCAAGTCCCCGGGAGACACATCACTAAGCAGCCTCCCCTGACTGACAGACTCTGATCCACTCTGAGCTGCTACTCACTGTCCCTAAAATAACCACAGTTGATCAAGGCCTCACTTGCAAGAGAATCTGGATGAAACTACTGTGAAACTGCCAGGAAGGTGGGGGCCTAGGTGTGGGGTCAGAGGCCCAGGCAGAGTTCAGCAGGGGTGCCTCTGGGGACTGCAGGCATCTCACTGAAGCACAAACTGTTTTCCCCAGGACTTCCTGGAGCACCCCCCCACCCTGCAGGATCTCGCCCCCGAGCAGCCCGCACCTGGAAGGCGTCCTCCCTGAACTGCAGCAGGTGGGGGTGGTCACTGTGCAGGCGGTAGGCCCTCCGCGAGGGGTAGGGGTTGGTGTAGGTGATGCGCTTGTTGACGCCCCTCCCGGCCCCCGCAGGCAGCTTTATCTCGAAGGCCTGCAGGGAGGGCAGGAGTTGGCACCTGGCTGCTTCTCCAGCAGTTTCCCAAGCCTGCCCTGTGCTCGGGGCCCTAGACGCTGGATGGCTCCATAAATACAGCAGACAAGCCCCCCGAGGTCCTGGCCGAGGAGGCTCACAGTTCAGAAGCCAGCACCCCCCAGACCACCAGCCACTGGGCAGTGTGACCAAGTGACAATCAGGGGACACTCCACCCAGCCACGTGGCCCCGCATCCCACATCAGACCTTGGAGATGAGAGGCAGCCGACAGGAGAGACACAGGAGCCACGAGGCCACCAGCTGGTGAGCGTCCACGTCGACCAGGTGGAGGTGCGTGAAGCGGCTGCCCGGCCTGCAGGGCCTGACACTCACATGCAAGTCCTGCACCCCGTGAGGGGGCAGCACAAACACACCTCCGGGGTCCGTCTTCCGGGGGACAGGGGAGAAGGGGGTCAGGAGGTGAGGGCTTCATCCCAGGGAGCCCAGCGATTCAGGGGTGACCACCTGTGCTGAGTGGGAAGCCCTCCAGTCTGCATGAAGTCAACCTTGCCACTGGTTCCAGTACCAGCAGGGCACAGTCCATGTCCCCATCTTTGGGGTTGAGTCCCCTCCCCCACAGCAGGAACCCCTAAGTGCTGGAGCGGCCTTGGCAGAGAAGAGCTGAACCAGCCCAGCCTCGGGCAAGGCATCCACATCATCCCATCACCAAGATGTACAATCATAGCCACACTGACTCCAAAGTCACAGTTAATTCTTCCCGTGATATACAATATATACTCCCATAAATGCTGTGATACATACTCCCAGAAATTCTACAAGTTGGCCCTCTGTAAATAAGTCAGTCATCCCACGAAGGCACATCTGGCAAAGGCGATGTGAACTAAGGCTCTGTTGACTTTCAGGAATCCCCTGAGCTACAGCGCCATTCCCATCCCCTCCTGGGGTGGGCAAGGGAGGGAGGGCCCAGGGGACCTCCTCAAGACCCAACAGCCCCCACCCAAAGGCCATACCGTCAGCTCCTGGGGGTGTGAGCTGAAAGCCTGCACCCTCCTAACTGTCTGCGTGCCCCGGAGGACGAGAGCCAGGCGGGTCCTCTGGCCAGTGATACAGGAGACGTCCACTCGCTGCAGCGAGTGCAGGTGGACCTGCCAGGTCTGGACAGGTGTTGCCAACCAGCGATCTCTGTGGGCAGAAGCCATTCACGGTGAGTGAGGACAGTACACTGACTGTGGGAGGGGAGCCCCAGGAGGCTGAGAAGGCGACAAAGAGGGCAGGCGGGGCCCAGGTGCTGTCACCCCCACGGCCCCCTTCCCTCCGAGGCTGAGGCTCTCAGGCAGGGCTGTGGCCTCTATGTGGCCTTGACCCTGAACAGAGACTCCAAATGTGTGGCAACGTGGGCTTCGGCACACTTGCACCTGGGTCAGCAGAACCCCAAACCAGGCCTAGAGCAAACTCCATGGACAGCACGGCAGACAAGAACATGGGCTCAGAGGTCACATGGGCTCTGCACCAGCCGCCTGGTGCCAGGGACACTGGCCCTTGGTGGTAAACGGGCCTCAGGGACGCCTGCCCACAAGCCATCCTGAGGACAACATTCTCTAGCCACCACATGGCACCTGCAAGCCAGGCGCTGACCCTCGGCTGAGGGGGTACTCAGTGCAAGTGACACCCCTCAACCCTCCCCATTCCCAGACGGGCTGCAGCAAGCCCTCCAGCTTGCCTGTACTGGTTTTAAAGGCTCTCAAGGCCTGGGAGGTACGACTCACAGGGAGAGGGAAAGGGACTGAGGTCATTTCACCAGGTCCTTGGGCATCACAGGAAATGACACCACCTTTCACCTCCCTGAGGAGCGGGGTAGGCAGGACCACAGCCTGCTTCCCTCAGACTTGGGAGGGGCCACGGGGACAAGGCTGTCTGGCCATCCCGGCACGTGCTGCGGCAGAAGTGGCCTTCTGCCTGGGTCTGAAGCATCCCACCAGCTGGTAATGCCAGCTGAGCAGAAGCTCCTTGCAAGACCTCAGCCAGTCTCAGCTCACGTGGCCGAACACCTGACAGCCTCCTCGCCACAAGTGCAGAAGGGGTGCTGGCGACTTCCAGGGGCCCCAGCGGTCCCCAGCCTGCCTCACCCCCCCACCCCCCACACCACCACGGCCCACACGCTCACACGTAGATGGTGACAAAGAAGTCCTTGACCTCCGGGCTAGGGCCACTGGCCACCTTCAGGAACACGTCACGGGGCTCCCCAGGGCCCTGCCGACAGAGGGGCACATCACAGCAACACTGGGCTCCAACCCCAGCCCCCCAAGTCCCCAGGAAGCGAATGCAGGTGTGAACCAGGCCCCCTCCCCCAACACGTTTTTAATTTTCTGTACTCGTCAGAATTCATTATTTTTGTCACAGCAAAAGAGAAAAATCCTTAACTTCTTGATTTCATATTGACTTTAATAATTATATTCTGCAGGAGATTTTATCCCATTTCCTAACCAGTCATAACATAATTATGGCCGTTATCCTTGCACAATGGCAATTAATAAGTGCCTTAATTACCACTCACTTTATTCTGTTTGCCTCATGCATTTTTTTAAATTTAAATTCAGATAATCAAGAAACTGATCTGCTAGCAGGAAAAATGAAAACTCATTCATATAACTCTCATGAGGATGTCAAAATAGCCCTTTAGCAGCTTAGAAACAAGCCACTTCAGTGAAAACCTAAAATGAAGAGGCTGCAAGACACCCGGGATGCAAACAGTAGGCAAGGTCTGGAGACGGCAGGGCCACAGAACTTACCACATTCTGTGTCTCACAAATGATGTTCGGGTCACTACATCGAACGTGGAGAGGGGGGTCCTCACTGATCATCCCTACAGGGGCACCTGGAGGGGGGAATATGAAAGCAAATGTCTTTTCCCAAAAGCCAAGGCCCCCATAGGTGCTTAACAAAACCCACTAGGGGACACAGCTGTCTGTGTGAACACCAGCGCTTCTTTCTCACCCAAGGGAGTAACCAAAGGAAGTGGGGTGAGGGAAGGGGGTACCATGGAGCCAGGAGCCAGATACAAAGGCTCAGTTCTATTCTGAATCAGCAGGTGAATCCCCAGGCCCAACACAGAGGACAGCACAGAGCCTGACACCCGAGGCTGAAGACCTTCCCCGGGCTGTGGATTTCAGGGTGGAATCCGAGGGCCACGGGTGCCCTGCCACTGAAAAGGATGTGAGAAGGTCACCATTCAAACAGTCAGGCAGGAGGCTGCGCTGGGTTGTTTAAGAGTATCCCGGATTGATGGAAGAATGCCCCAGGCTGGCCATGGGGAGAGCGGGACCTGCCTGGAAGCATGTGCCAGGGCGGTAGGCGGATGGCCTTCTTCAGGAAGGTGAGCTCCGGGTGATAGAAGCGGAAGACCTGGTCCACCACATGGGGTTGCAGCTCTGCCGTCAGGCAGAGCACGGCCAGGGGCTTGCCGCTGCCCGTGCGGAACAGGACCTGCCAGAGAGCGGAGGGTGGGTGGCGCAGAGTCAGGACCTACAAACGGGGTCTCAGGCAGCTGGGTGCATGGCACCTCTCTGGACAGACAGGGTGAGGGTCCCCGTAGTGTCTGCTCACCCCCAAGGGGTGGGAAGGGCAGGCAGAGTCAGACACCAGGGTCTGCAGTCATGGGTGCCCACCTGAGGGGACCGGCCCAGCACAGGTTCCACACACGTGGACCACACACGGCTGCCGCTCCTGCCACTTCCTGGAGGGAAGGGAAGTGCTCAGAAGGCCAGTGAGACAGGTCTGCAGCCCTGAGTCCGTCTCTGATGCTCCCACTACCTGCATGTGCTGGGAAGTCATTCTAGAAGATCTAGACACTAACCCCACCAGGCCCTCACTGGTGGGAGCACAGCACGTCCCCCAGAGGGTAAAAGGGGGCTGCGCCTAAACCCAAATGGCTACAGATACAAACTTTGTTTTAAAAAAATCGTTATTCACTAAAAAAAAAAAAAAAGTGTCCAAGAGAGATTCTAACTGGGGAGATGATGGAGCCAGTGTCTTTATTGATGGAGCCAGTGTCTTTATTCTGGGACTTAGCCGGCCCAGCGAACTCTCAGGAGCCAGGATGGAAAGCACCACACAGTCAACCCCCAAGCTGAACAACCTTCCCACGTCGGCACAAAGCTCAGCTCACCAGATAGTCCTTCCACATGGAAAGGTCGCTCTTTCACTTTGGGTATTATTATGAAAGCTTTTAGATGTGTAACTGGACACATGATAACTGGACAGCTGCCCATGAGGCCACGTGGGTAGCTGCACACAGCCGCCCTCTCCAGGGAGCCCCTCCTGAACGCATGGTCACTACCCCTTGTTTGTCTCCATCGTTCCCTCCAGGTCTTTAAGTGACTCCATGTTGGCTCCACCTTTCTGGAGGGTCACCTGAAAGCCACTGCCCCCTGCATCCGTCCTCTGTTCTGTTTCCATGCCCTGTGTGTGCTCACCCGGCTTCATGATCCACCAGGAGGGGAGCCCCACCACTGCACCCACAGTCCTGGCAGCTGCGCCCTGACACTCCTGCTGGAATTTCACTGCCATTCTGGGACTTTTAGCTCTACAATGACTGACTATTTACAGCAAGGAAATGCTCTGAGGGATCAGGAGCAAGGGCACCCCAGTCATAATGAGTACACCCAGCACGAGACCTTAGTTTCTAAACATCATTCTCCACTAACAGGAACCTTAGATAACTGGCTGATCCAGACATGGAGCAGAAAGTCTAAGATGATTCAGGATGGAACATCTCATGTGCCAGGCACTGAAGAAGAGATCAAACAATGGCAGGGACCTGTCAAAAGGACACAGGGGCCACCTCAAAGCAGAAGCCCCTGGTGGATGAGCAGTAAAACAGAGAAAGACAGTGACAAATGACCACCTGCTGAACAAAACAAGAATTCATGCTCCAAAATGGTGACAAACTACAGGAATGAATGGAGGGAGGCAAAGCTCTGCCTAGTCACTTAGAATGTAGACAGGATGACTGAATCTGAAAGTCACCGAAAGCCAACCATCACACAAGAATCATCAGTGATGAATTATTTTAAAAAGAACGTCTATATGTGTAAAACTGAGTCACTTTGCTATACAGCAGAGATTGGCACAACACTGTAAGTAGACTATACTTCAATTAAAAAAAAGAATCATCAGTGGATATGAAAACTAGCAGCAGAAGTTGCATGAGGAGCAAAATATTGACATAGTCTGAGTATCTCCTGACAAAACACTATAGTTCTAATTATCATCTATAAAATACTTGTGAATTAATTTTACATTGAAGGAGACTGGCAGACACCATCTTAACCAAGTAAGAGAGTTAATTAACATCACTGGAAATTGAACAAATCACCATTGTGTCCCTCCTGATCAGAGGCTCTGAGAAGAACACAGCATACCATCTGTGCTTGTCCAGCCCTGGATGCACAGCCTGAATCCACTGATTCGTGAACACCAGACAAACCAGACTGAGGGGCAGGTGCAAGAACTGGCCTTTGTGCATCCAAAGTACTGAGGTTGTGGAAGGCGAGGAAAACGGGGTGGGACCACCTGATGCACCATGGGACCCAGGGTGAGTGAGGGGTCCAGGGTTGGGATATTTAGTAAAATGCAATCCAGGTCTACAATGAAACTTTATCAGTGTCAATTTCTGATTTTCCAAGGCTGAGCACCGAAGAATGGATGCTCTTGAATTGTGGTGTGGAGGACTCTTGAGAATTCCTTGGACAACAAGTTGATCAAACCAGTCAATCCAAGAGAATCAACCCCGAATATTTACTGGAAGGACTGACACCGAAGCTAAAGCTCCAATATTTTGGCCACCTGATGCAAAAAGCCACCTTACTGAAAAAGACTGCGATACTGGGAAGACTGAAGGCAAAAGGAGAAGGGGGCAGCAGAGGATAAGATGATTAGACAGCATCACCCGCTCAATGGACACGAGTTTGAGCAAACTCCAGGAGATAATGAAGGACAAGGGAGCCTAGCATGCTGCAGTCCATGGGGTTGCGAAGTGTTGGACAGGGCTTAGAGACTGAACAGCAACAACTGTGGCTGTGCAGCAGAGTATCTTTATTTTCAGGACATGTGAGTTCAAAGTTTCAAGGAGCCACTGGGCATTTGCCCATAACTTATTCTTAAAGTGCTCAGAAAAAAAAAAAATATATATATATATATATATGGATAAATACAGACACAAAATGATAAGGTGAAGGTAAAATGTCAACAACTAGGAATCTGAGTAAATAATACATGGCAATTCTTTGCACTATTCTTATAACTGTTCTCTAAGTTTGAGATTATTTCAAAATTTTAAAAAGGCACAAAAATAAATAATTTTTTTTAAAAAAGGCACAGGAGCTAACTTGAAAGGGCCATGGCCAGAAAGAGGACAGTTTAATGGCCACTGCCTGCTACACAGCAAATATAAAACCACGAGTTCATAAGGAGACTCCCCCAAGACTGACCACCTTTGAAGGTTCCTAGGGCACAACTCAGAGAAGGCAATGGCACCCCACTCCAGTACTCTTGCCTGGAAAATCCCATGGATGGAGGAGTCTGGTAGGCTGCAGTCTATGGGGTCGCAAAGAGTCGGACACGACTGAGCGACTTCACTTTGACTTTTCACTTTCACGCACTGGAGGAGGAAATGGCAACCCACTTCAGTGTTCTTGCCTGGAGAATCCCAGGGACGGCAGAGCCTGGTGGGCTGCTGTCTATGGGGTCGCACAGAGTCAGACACGACTAAAGCAACTTAGCAGCAGCAGGGCACAACTCATTATTTTAAAAATTGATAAGCAAAGGGGAAGAATCCAACATTTACCCCAACCTTCTGGTGTAAGATATATTTCAGGGTAACCAAACTGCTGACGGGGGAAGCTCTTATTTATAGAAGAATCACAAGCAATGAGAGAAGTGGAATCTCACCATTTTCCACCTGATGGAATAATGGGTGTGGACAGTGGGCCTGTAGTGGACACATTAGCCCCAGGAACAGCCAGCCGCCTCGGCCTCTGCACGTGAGGCCACAGGCAGCCCAGCGAGGCTGGCCCATGGCAGCCGGCCCTCACCCAGTGACTCCAGGGACAGAGCGCCAAGGACAGTGGGTCCCGGCTTCCACAGACCAACTGCAAAAGGATGAGCGAGCACGGACGGGGCAACAGGCCATCCTGAGGATCTGCTGCTAATTTGGGGGCAGTGACGATGGCACAAAGCCAGCTTAAAAAATTAGTCCTTATCAGTATCTCTAGATACATACAGAAGTAATTATGAGTAAACTCGTAAGGTGTCTGGGATTTGTTTTAAAACTCCAAATTCACTAAGGAAAAATTAGCCTCTCGATTTCATTTATAGCCCTAACTAAGAAGTTGACACATTCCTTAGACAAAGGCAAAGCTATGGCTCCGTGTTTAAAAAAAATACAGCAAACTTTCCTGGGTCACAGGTCATGGGCACAGGACTGCCCCCCAACAGGGAGACTCAGGGATACAGGTTGCCAGTTTCTCAGTCTTGGAAATCTGTTCTCAGGGCAAGGGGTGGGGCAAAAGTGTTCTTGTTTTTACTTTCATTTACTTTCAAAAGGCATCTTTTTTTGGAAAGCCACTCAGTCATGTCCAACTCTTTGTGACCCCATGGAATTCTCCGGGCCAGAATATTGGGAAGCACAGGCTTACCCTTCTCCAGGGGATCCCCTCAACCCAGGGA